>JAOUQT010000024.1:4413003-4427652 GCA_025769995.1 Xyliphius kryptos
GGATTTGTGTGGCACAGGTGGCGTCCTATCACAGTTCCACGCTGGCATTCACTGAGCTCCTGAGAGCGACACATTCTATCCCAAATGTTTGTAAAAACACTCTGCATGTGCCTAGGTGCTTGATTTTATATACCCCTGTGCCCATGGAAGTGATTGGAATCATTTGGATTCCCATCATTTGGATGGGTGAGCAAATACTTTTGGCAATATAGTATTTGTTTGAACCATACAACACAACATTTTGAGAGAACTGGGACTGAATGGTGTGCAGAGTGGTCACAAAGGTCAGGAATTTGTCTAGAATGGCTGATCACTGTCTACACAGGAGAAGTTCATTGGGTTCACCTGTATTTTAATAAACGGATGCGTCCAAAAGCCAAAGGAGCAAAAAAGGTCTGTGCTCTCTGGATGATACATGAGTGGCTTTGGGGAAAGATTTTTTTGGAAGCACGGATTTGCATTTCCTGTTTGGGTAAAAAAGAGAGAGAGAGAGTGAGAGAGAGAGAGTGAGAGAAATAAAGAGAGAGAATAAAGACACAATTTTCTGAAGGAGTGAGAGAGAAAGACCTTGAATGAGGAAAGATTCGTCTCAATGTTGTTAGCTCAGGAAAGCAATTAATTCTCATTTTTTAGGTTTGCCCTCTGTCTGGTGTGATGAATACGCTCAAGCTGAACCTCTGCGCTGACATTCATCAGCACGGCTACGGAAGTGTGGAGCAACTCGAGCAAATATTCAACTCAATTTGTTCTGTCCGCTCAAAAGGCGAGCGTCTTCTCACTCTTATACTGGGTTCAGATATCACTTTTAAATCGGCTCGTCTATATACAGTAGACCCTCATTTTTGTCAGAGGTTGCGTTCCAGAGCACCCCGCGATTTTCCGCCAAGTGGTAATGCATGATTTTACCGTGTAAAAGATCTCATACCTGCACACGTCACCATTTTTATAAAGATACACTGATTTAAAAAGAGTGTTATTATAAATACAGATATAAACATCAATCATATCCATGTGGAACAGTTTAAAAATCTACTTTCACAACAGTTGAAGATGAGAAACACTATTACACTTACACCTGCGGTATTTAGCAGACGATCCTTGTCCAGAGCGACTTCCAAAAGCGTTTAAATACACATTAGTAAACACAATCTTCTCTGAATAATCAGAAAATCACACAAAAACATCCTCAAGAAACTGTTGCTGAATTGCGGAATTGCGCATGTGGGCAGGAAAATTTGAGCAGGAAAATTTGAGCAGGAAAATTTGAGCAGGAAAAACGGTTTCGTTGAGGAATAAGTGCGGATTAAATGTTCTGTTCAAATATTATGGGGAAAGTTTGTTCCACTTCCGCTTGCAAGGTCAGTTCCTTAACCCCAAACCTACGACTGCCAACCTCAGCAGACCGATAAACCCAGATGTTTTTAAACCCAGAAGAACAGAGGAGAATTTTTACATCCTGGCATCGTGTCGTTTTACATTTATAGTGGACGCAAATGGACGAGACATTCAACTTTTTTACTTTGAAATCTTATAAGTATTATATTTCATATAATACTGTAGGTTTCTGGGCGGGCACACTGGCTCAGCATATAGTGCTGTGGCACAGCAAGAAGATTCTGGGTTCGAGCCCCGGGTTGGGTGACTCCAGAAATTTCTATGTGTAGTTTGCATATTCTCTCTGTGTTTGCATGGGTTTTCTCCAGGTACTCTGGTTTCCTCCTGTATTCCAAAGACCTGCATGATAGGTTCATTTATGTATTTATTTATTGTTTTTGGATGGGCACTAACTCAGAAATATAAAATGAATACATGAATGTTATGTTACACTCTCTACAAGACTGTGACGCATCTTGCTCATCTATTTGCCTCGCCTCGCTTTGCCAATTTATCTTCTTCTGCAGCTGCTGCTGAGCTTCGTGGGTGAAAGTGTCACCCTGGCATTGTCTTCCTATTAAAGATAATGGGCTTAAACAGGTGAATTTTCTACAAATAGAGTGAAACTAGCTTTATACTCGAGAGCAATTCGGTGCCTGAAAGATTTGCTGCTCCAGTGCTGTTTTGCAGGGTTTTATCTCCGTCAAATCTCTCAGGATCTCACCATTGATTACGACTGGCATGAAATTTTCCACACGTTCCCGAATGACCCGGGATTAAATAGAGGTGGTAGGTTATTATTTGTCCTGAATCATATAACATTATCAAGAGTATTCCATAACAAAAAGCCCAATCATTTAAGAAAAACATGGAACAATAACTGGATTTGGAACATCTGGCAGGTGGCATAGGATCACTCATAAAGAAGTGCCCCCCTTGATGTTTATATTTAAATATTCTCTTATATAATGATACAAGAAAGGAATAATTATATAAGAGATAATTCCATAATGATATTTTGGACGGCCAGCTGGACATGTGAGCTGTTCCTGTAACCCGGTAACAAGGGCGTACCAACTGTGGAGTAAACATTCAACCAGCCGTGGGCTAGGCATGTGTGGTTGTTCCGTGGTTCAGAGTTTTGGACTGGCACAACAAATTATTAGCTGCTGCAGTGAACATGGGTAATCTTGCATATAGAGGATGTTTGCTATCTTGTGTGTTCCCTGATGTATACGTTTGAGCTACCCGCTATTAGCCGGCTGTTCCTAATGTAGTGTTTGTTCAGACTAGTATGTACAGTAGCAGATGAATGACACCTGCATTTAACCAGTCAGACCAGTTGTGCATCCCACACATTTGCCCAAACAATCCATAGCCACACAACAAACGGGATCGCAGCTTTGTCACACACACAGCGAATGTGAAAGATTTCACTATTATATAAAAACTGAACCTCTTTTGTGTGTGTGTGTGTGTGTGTGTGTGTGCTTGAGAGTGAGGGTTAGATTCGGTATGAATGAGCAGCATGATCAGAGATTGACGCTCCTCTAAGACTTGTACTGTATACAAGAGACCCCCCCCCACTGCCCCAAGGCTGTCGCCATGGAAACATGCATGTGATATCTTAATGTGAAAATGTGTTAGACTGCGTGTGTGAGTGTACGTGTGTGTGTGTGTGTGTGTGTGTGTGTGTGTGTGTATAGGGGGGTTGGATGAGTTGTAAAGATAAGTATAAAGATATTAATACACATTTGGGTGTTATTTTATGATGTCAGCCAAACCTCTGCAGCCATAGAGGATTCAACTCTTCTGGGAAGGTTTCCCACCAGGTTTAGAGGTGTGTTTATGGCAATTTTGGACCATTCTTAAAGAAGCACACTTGTAAGGTCAGAAACCAAAGTTGGACATGGATGCCTTTCATCAGGGCCAGTAAAGTTCTTTTAGACCTAACTCACTCATTCATGATTTTATGGCAGTGGACATCTACAAACTGTTCTCACAAAATGAGTTAATACGCTGAAGAATTACAGTTCACTTGACTACAAATAAGTTGCCGAGTCCAACAACTCGAAAACAAACCCACAGCATTACCCCCCATCCCCCCAATTAAGTCACTTAAATCTACTTTCTTCCCATTCTGATGCTCAGTTTGTACTTCAGCAAAGTTCTCTTGACCATCTCTACATGCCACATTGCACCGAGTTGCTGCCATGTGATTTGCTGATTAGATATGTGTTAACAAGCAATTGAATAAGCGTGCCTAATAAAGTGGCCGGTGAGTGTAGTGTGGCAGTATATCGAACCCATACAGGCAGCAAACTTGGTGCAGAGGAGCTAATATCACTGTGATGATGATAAAGAACAGATGATATCTAGCGGAGGAGCAGAGACGTGTGTGGGCATGATGTGTCTTACCCTGGAGGGTCCTCTGTACATGCAGCGCAGCTGGTCCCACGCCTGTGTCTGCTGAGCGTCTAGTGTAACTTCACTCGGCTCCTGTGGCAGAACGGAGATGTGGTCAGTTAGTCGGTTAACTTGTACAGTTTAATTACAAACCACAGCATATTGAGTTCTTTACTTGGTTACTGTTTAAAGTTTTATTATTTTTAAACCCTCATCCCTGTAGTTGGTGTGAGACAGGATGATGTAGAGGACAGAGTGAAGTGGAGAAGAATGACACAGGCATGTGCCCAACATGCTCTAAACCCCGATTCATTAAGAGAATTAGAACATGCCTTTTGCGTGTTTTGAGCCTCGTACTTTTCCTGATAGCAAAGACACAGTGAGATTCCGTAAATTAAGATAAAATAAGGCCCAAGCACTTTCATCTTGGAATACAAGCACATAAACGAAGAGCATTTGCTCCACAGCTCTTTAAAATGGCCTCAATACTCTGCTACAACACCATGCAATCTTTATCCCTAATGTCTTCCTATAGATTTTCTTTTTTTATCATCAGACGAAACCTTGCTTTTACTTTCACCATGAACCAAAGAATATCAGAGCATATCACATTCCAGCGCTCGGAACCTCAGACCATGTCAGGAGCTCGAGTGTTCTGAATGGCTGCGCTGATTTATCACCTGATAACACAGAGTTCATTCCGTTTGTCTTCAGAATACATTTATAAACACCACACACACACGTGCACACACACACTCACTGTGTACTAGTGGTATATTTCAGTACAAATTTAGTTGTATGGATTTAATGCAACAAACCAGGAGAGTAAATTTTCCCGGAGCTGCAACAGCTGACAAGAATTTGGGATGCTCAGTCAAGCTTAACCTAAGGAAAATTCTTTTTACATTAATTTCTTTTATTCATATAAATAACGTTTTTGCTTTATTTTTATCTTCCTGACTTTGGCCCGTGGCTGGTGACAGTGGGTTGAGTCCAACACTCCAGTGTATTTGTCAGCTTAAATGGGTGGCAGTGTGCGTGATTGCGTTGATCCCGCTCTTGCACCCAGAGTTGTCGGATGGGAACAGGCTGGCCCGGGACCCCGTGTGGATTGAAGGGAAGATAATAAATGAATCAATAACTAAATTTGCTCCCTGTACAGTTTATTAGTGTACATTATTCAAGAGCTATATAAAGATATTGAATTTAATTTATGGTAATTACTAAAAATATAATCATATACAATGTAAAATGGTGTAATTTCTCATGGGAGATCTGTTATTCGTGTACAACAGCGACACTAACACACCGACGCCATTTTAAATCCCTCCGTGAAAACCAGTTTTATTGTCTCCCTCAATACCCAGAACTATTAGCCATTCTCTCTCGAGTGCGCTTGAGAATACAAAAAGTGTGTTTTCAGGAAGTGTTTACTTCATAAGTAGCGTGTGTGTGTGTGTGTGTGTGTCTGAACTGGGCAAAACAAGTATGACTGAATGCCTCTAGAGTTTGAGAGCCAAATAAATGCAATTATTTTTTTCCATTTCCTTCGAGCGCGAAAAAGAAATCAACTCGGTCACGCTTTAGTCGTTCATACTGGTGAGGCGTGAGCCAGTGGTCGGTGCTAGCATCCATTTTTTCATTACTGTGGCCTGTCAAGTAGCAAGTTTTCAAAATAAGTTATTTACCCCTTTACTTACTCATGTATTAAACCTATTACAGGACACTACTGACTGACCGCTAGCGTTCTACCCGTCAGGTGGGTTTAAAAAAAAATGTAGCAACAAAGATAAATTATACGCCGCATAATAATGAGCAGGCATGGACTAATGGTCGGAGAATTGGGTTTGAGACCAGTTCTAATCCTCAGGTCATTCCTTCTGTGAGAGGGAAGCAAATGTCACAACTGCTGGTTAAAGCCCTTGCTCAGTGAGTAAAATGCTTTGTTCTGGACACTGAATAGAAGTATAAAAAACTTTGATCAAGAACTTGAATAAAGAGGTGAAAACACAAAGAAATGCTGAAAATTATTTGCTGCTCAGATAAAATGATTTTAAATGATTTTAAATGGTGAAAAAATAGATTAAATAATAACAAACAAGGAAAGAAAAAGAAGGATGCAATGATTCGCTCCAGGGAAATCAAAGATAATCTTCAGTGACCTGCGAGTACAGCGACAATTAGAAGACACCTACATGAAGCCAAACTATTTGCAATAAACCCTTGTAAAGTTCTATTGCTGAAAAAATGGTTACAGTTTACTAAAGAACATATTCACATACTAGAATAAGAAGCTTATAACAAACATAAATTTAAAATAAATACAAAGAAGTAAAAAAAATAACAAAACAGAGCAACATAAATTATACAAGTTCAAACAATAAAAACAACAAAAAATAATTAAACTGAATTGAAAGCCAGTGAAAAGGGTGTGTTTTTAAACGAGACTTAAAAACAGGGAAGGACTCGATCTGCCTAAGGTGCAAGGGAAGGTCATTCCACAATTTTTGACCCGCAACCAAAAAAGGCCGATCACCTCTGCACTTTCTCAGTGTCCTCGAAACAGCAAGAAGACACTGATCGGTTGACCTGAGCGAGTATGCCGGGCTATAGACATACTCGGATACTGGGGGGCGAGACCATGAAAGGATTTAAAAACAAATAAACGAACCGGAAGCCAATGCAGTGACTAAGATCGGGATGATGTGTTCTCGTTTTTTTGTTCCTGTTTACAGCAGCATTCTGCACAAGCTGTAGACTCGCAAGGGAGTTCTGGTCAATCCCAAAGTAGAGTGCATTACAGTAGACCAGGGGATTTGTGATAAAACACGGATAAAAACCTCAAAATGGTGGCGAGTGAGAACTGATTTATTTTTAGATAATCTTGTCTAATATGAGCATCGAACCTCAGATTGCTGTCAAGATCCTAAATCCCCATCACAATAACAATCACTTGAACCAAACACTACCTCAGTTTTATTTTATTAAAATGTAAAAAGTTTAGAGAAATCCAGCCCTAATTTCCTCAACACACTGTAAAAGTGGGAAAAAAAGCGACTGAAGAAATGGGCCTGAAATTTGAGAGGACTGAGGTGTCCAGACCAGGCTTTGTGATCAGTGGTGGTACCACGACATTTGCCAAGCTGCTATTTATACTATTGAGCACATCTGGAGCTAAAACCAAAGATTTTTTAAATAAACAAGGTGGAAGTGAGTCATTTCTCACACCGGGAGATCCAGAGGGCTTCTAAAAAAGACAGAATGACGAGCTCAGAGTTATCAAGAATAGCAGAGAATGTAACCATGATGGTTAGGTCAGACAGATGTGGGCTAATTCAGGCCCTAATTCTCTCAACCTTACTAATGAAAACACACAAAAACCTCCGACACAATTGAACTGAAGCCTCCAGACAGACTGCGTGTTTTATAATGTCTTAAACAATACACACGGTTCGTTGCAGTTTGTTACAATAATATTAGAGAAATAACTTTTTTCTGCAGCTTCCACTGTTACTGCATAAAAAGCGCCAGGTGTCTTTTAATGTCTGAAAAGATACTTCAAGCTCGTCACTTTTCCCGTCTAGCAGCGCGTGTGCACTCATTCAGCCATGGTTCAGTACTTGGTCTGGGACGTCCTAACTTAATTGGAGCCACGGTATCTAATATGGACTGACACTTAAAATTAAAGCTAGACGTCAGAGCCTCAACATCAGTAGTAAAGCATGGAGTATAGATGTAATATTAGTGAAAGCAGTGGAGAATTTAGCAGCAGTGGAAGAATTGATAACATATTGCTCAGGAAGGAACCGTTTATCCATGAAAAGGCAGTGAAGAGTCAAGAGTGTGCCCACGTTTCTGAGTGGCACCTAAAAGAGAAGAGGTGCAACAATCTATTGGCCGGATGAGATCAAGATTGTTCTTACCGAGTCTAAAAGACACAGACCACTCATAAATACTGAATTAGAGCCAGGAGTGTAAAACATGGAAGTGCAAGCATAATGGTTTGGGATGATTCTCATACTTTGGATTCAGGTCCATTTATCACATACGAAGCTCCATGGACCAGTTTGTATAAATACTGGAAGAGGTTTTGTTTCATCATGCTGAAGAATTAATGCCCGAGAAATGGGTGTTTCAGAAGGACAACGACACCAAACACACCAAGAAGCGGGCAACATCTTGGTTCGCCTGTGTGTATAAGGAAATGAATGATATTATGAGGAGTGAGTGTTTTCTCAGTGATTTTAAACACACCGCTTTTATACAGGGTCAGCTGTGGCTTAATAGAGTAGAGCAGAAGGCTGGGGACCAAGAAATCACCGGTTCGATCCCCACTCTAGGCAAATCATGGCTGAAGTGCCATTGAGAAAGTCACTCAACCCCCAACTGCACACCGTGTGCCTCAATGGGGCAAACACACTGCCCCGGGTGTTCACACTTGGATGGGTTAAATGCAGAGAAATAATTTCCCTACGGGGATCAATAAAGTTATCAAAATCAAATCGAAAATGATTTGGAACACAACTCAATAATCAATAATCTCAGAAATGTGGTGCGATATTTGCTTCTGCACTAAAGTCTCTGCACAGCGCTGGAACAACATTTCTAGTCTGCTACTTTAAAACCAACAGTGTTCATGTGCTGACATTTAAAGCACCTCCCTGGTGCATCCACATGCCGCCTCATTAGTGTTGGCACAAGAGTTAAATATTAATTAAAGGGGAAACACACGACAGCTCGACCACAGCGGTGAGTCGCTGTTACAACTCCCTGACCAAGTGCGAGTCCTGTGTGTGTGTGTGTGTGTGTGGTTTACAGAAGCTGCTGGAAAGCAGGACCTTTTCCGATAAACGGGATGTCGAGCGTGATGTTTATGACACGACTTAGGATGGCAAAATGCCTGATGGGAAGTTGCCGTGATGAGTCACTGATTATAATCAGGAAGAATAATCCGCCCCCCCATCAGGGCACTTTTGAAATGAAAATGTGCTCTTTTAGAAAGGAGACCACTTTAGGGACGGTCTCAAGTCTATGCCACTCACAGAGACAAAAGCTACATTAGAAAAATGGCGCTAATGCATCAAGCTAATGAATTCGGCACGTAACTGAACGTGGAGTTCCTTCTAGACCTTAAAATATTGTCATATTTCCATAAAGAATTGGTTCCATGGAAAATAAATCATGGGCATTAGTAACTAGGGTTGAACTCCCACAAAGATGCAACAGCTGACAAGAGATTGGGACACTTAGTCAATTGATTCCTATGCCACTGTGCAGACATGACAGGGAAGACATACTGCATGAAAAATAAAAATCTGGACGATTTGGTCAATTTCATCTTAAAAACATTACACCGCGGTGTTTTTCCAGGTAAAGCGTTAGAAGCCAATTAAAGCCAGCGGAGGACAAAATTATACAATTTTTAGGTTTTTGTTCTTAAACCTTTCCCCCGTCACAACAAAGTCGCTTGCATTGCCAATCGGACACGTTCAACACTGGATGCCGTTCCTGTCGCAACCTCTTCTCTTTCGGGCTTAGGAACGGAATTTACCCATCATGCATGCCTTTAGACTGTGGAGGGAAATCTAATTGCCAGGAGGAGAACATACATACTCCACACAAAAATTTCCCAGGTCGCGCTTCCCAGCAATCGAACCCGGGTCCTTATTGCTTTTATATTATATTATCATTTTATATTACAAATAGAATGCATTATTACACATAACTGTGAAGTAAGCACACGTGCCCGAGGTAAGCTGCCCCCACAGAAACTGGCCTTGCCCAAGGAAACGTCAGCCATATTGTGATTTTGCAGTACCAGGAATTGAACCAGGGACCTTCCGGTCACAAGGGTGGATCCTTAAGCGCAAGCCTACGACTGCCCCGACTAGCCACTAATCAATCTGTTCATGCACTTTTCCTCTGGTATTTCTGAAGTCATTGTGAACGGTTATCAGCAACAGAAGCCCATGATAAGTCACTGGTTTAAAATCCGCTTCACGCTCAGAAGAACATTACAGTTTCTAACTGTGATTAGAAAAGACGAAGCACTTTCATATCACATTTATTACATTTATCACAGTTATCTCTATAGAAATGATTCCTGAAAATATGATATAATCTAGTAATGGTTGTAGCATATGGATCATTTCTGCCGTACACCTGCGCTAGGTACCCTCAATTCAGGTCGAGCACAAGCTTTGACATTCCAAATGAATGACTACGCACTTTCCTAAGTCCCTTGATAAAAGCCATATCCCTGTGATAAATGTAATAAACCTAGTTGTAATTGTACACAAACGTGCTTACTCATGAAGGAATAGTACAAAAGTTTATACACCCCAAATCAAGGTGCTAATGTAAAAATATATATCAGGCTTGAAGCTGAAAAAAAATAAAGTACTTGCTGATTTACTAACAATCTTCAGAGGATTCCATCTTCCATTTACACAAGACGTCTCAAAGAATTTGCAATTTGGAACATTTTAGCTTAGGGTAATAAGATTACTCAGCGGTGTCTGTCCTAGTACATCAGTGGAAGTCTATTAAAAGCAGCTGAAAATAAATTTATACCAGGAGTTAATAAAAACACAGGATTATCCTAGAGATTCCCAACATTAATATAATTTGCCTTTTATGTAAGACGCTCAATACTCTACATTCTTTCACCCTGTATTTACACTATATTGTCCAAAGTATTTGCTCACCCATTAAAATGATGGGAATCGGGTGTTTTCCGATCAATTCCATGGGCACAAGTGTAAATAAAATCAAGCACCTATGCATGCAGACGCAAAAGAATGTGTCGCTCTCAGGAGCTCAGTGAATGCCAGTGTGGCACTGTGATAGAATGCCACCTATTTTCTTAAATTTCAAAGGCATATAACTTATTTTTACTGATCATTGTATCATGATTTTCAAGACATTTCAATTCTACTTCCTGCAATTGGACTTTAAAATACAATTCCACTTCCTGTTTGCAATTTCAATTCAAATTCCGCGTCAAGAACAGAATTGAAATGCAGGCGTCTGTCTGAATGTACAACCCTGTTGAGATTTGCCAAATTATTGAATTTAATTTAGTATTACACTAAGGTTTATTGATTATTGATCAACATCATCTTCAGCATCGGTGGCCATTTCAGTGACCTTAACAAGGTCAAGTTTCATATACACAAAGTCATATATTTATACACTAGTCAAGGACAATTTAGCATTTCCAATTTACTTAGCGTGCATGTCTTTGGACAAATGGGAGGAAACCGGAGTACCCGAAGTAAACCCAGGCAAACACAAGGAGAACATAAAAACCTGACACAGAAATTTCCCGGATCTCGCCACACAAGATTTTATATATTTACATAAATGACCACATTTCCCAAGTGCAGGAAATTAAAAGAATGTACAACAAGATTAAAATTCCAGACCTGGCAACCCTGGTTATACAAGGCATTTTTAGATCTCAAAACTATCAAAGAATTTCCAACATGGTTTCAGTGGGCATCATGTCGCCTGTTCGTACCACGGGAGTAGCCTGCGTGAACTGCATCTAATTTATTGTTGCTAATCTTTTTTTTTTTTAAATCACACTCGTATTGGTGTGAATTTGAATATGACAAAATTAATTAAAAGGTTTCAGATTAGAGCTAGCTTTGCCCGGGAGATCATCTAGCGGGCACACTGAAGGTGAGGAGATGATTTATGGCCAAAAACATGGCAGAAAAAAAGAAATATCAATTTCACAGTGAACAGGAGGAAGAGTTCTTTTTGACCACGGTTAAAGATTCCTACGCGTGTCTCATTTGCGGGTCGACTGTGGTGACGGCAAAGCGGCACAACGATGAGTGTGTAACGTAAGCTACCATACTAACTACGCACCGGGCATTTGGAAAAACATTTTTTTACTTTTGACAAGCATATTATTCGTGATGAAGCATCATTTTTAAAGCATCACGTTTGAAACTACTTAGGATTTGACAGACACATCTGCTGTATTCATTCCCTCTAGATCTTTACCCTGCACCATTTGCTAAAACATTTCTTTCCTTGTTACTGCACTCTGTAGTCCTGAGATTTTTTTTTTTTTGACAGCAGTGTGATTTATTTTAGAACACGTTTTAAAATGCAATTTGCACCTCATGCAAAACACATTTAGAAGCCGTTCCCCAGAACAGTTCACATAATGAGCAACAGACAAAAAACATTGGATGCTATGGAAACGCTTCTTACCCACTGGAGTGGGTCCCTTTTTCACAGCGCTCCCTCACAGTCTGCTCCTCGTTACAATTTCTGGCTTTTCGTAATGATTTTATATATTCTGTCTAAAAAACAGCGTCCCAGGATCCGCTGATGGTTTTAGCTTTATGTTTTTGGATCGCTGTCGTTTTCTCAGAATGAAATTGTATTTGATGTGGGCCGCGTAACACCGGCGGTCATTTTCATTGTGCAATATTAGTGTAAACACTTGTGTATTTCAGTTCAGTGCAGGGGGTTTAAATCAAACCCCAAAAAAATATGGGTGTGAATCATTTCTAGACACACCCATACTGGAGAATTGCTCATTTGTTACCACCAAAATGAGGATGGGATTCCCGTCTAGTGCTAGTCACCTCACAGCAAGAAGATCCCAGGTTTGAACCCCGGGTAATGCAACTCGGAAAATTTGCATGTTCTCCCCATGTTCGCATGGGTTTTCTCTGGGTACTCCAGTTTCCTCCTACATCGTAAAGACATGCATGATAGGTGCATGATTGGTGTCTCTAAATTGCCCCTTAGTGTGTGAGTGTGCCGTATAATAGATTGGTGCCCTGTCTTGAGGTGTTCCTGCACGTGTGCACGGAGTTGCCAAGTGGGCACCAGTTTCCCCATGACCCTTAAACTAGGATTAAGCGGGTATAAAAAATGAATGAATGAACTGGAAATAAGTCAAATAGTTTTTAAAATCATAAATGTATCACCCGGAAACAAAGTCGATCCCTGGCTGGGATGACTCGGAAAATTTCCGTGTGGAGTTGGCTTGTTCGAGCAGGTGTGCAGGTTTCCTTCGGCATTCTGAAGACACACACACTAGGTAACAATGGATTGACGCGCTATCTAGAGTTGTTCCGGCCCTTGTACCCAGAGATACAGGGCGGGCACTTGCTGGCCCCGAGACCCCGTGTGAATTGATCGGCAGAAAATTAATGAATCTGTGATTGTTTAACTTTTGTAATCCATCACACACTGAATTATCAATAGATTAATAACACCTGGCAGGTGGCACATGATCACTGTTAACGTGCGCCAATCTGTGGTTATGTAACAGCTGGCTCTCTTATAAGATGCTGATCTGTCCATGGCAAAGCAGAAGGCAAGATTTACCAGCTGTGTGTAAACTGAGTGACTTGTTTGAAAATCACCGAGCCCAAAGGGGAATCATGAGTTCACTGGCCATCAACAAATATCCACAAACTGGCTGGTACTTCTGCAGTAGGCATGGGTCAACTTGGTTATGAAAGATGTTTGTGACATTGTGTAGTTCCTCAAAATGCTGTAATTAATTCAAAATTGAACCAACTCGTCATAAGCATGAGTATACTGCCATGTATAACGTATAATAAAATAAATGATCACATGTAAAAAGGAGGTTTACTTTCTCCACACGGAAGCTGCTTCACTAAGGCGACGTGAGATAATCAGACATGCGGCACATTCGGCGGATACTGAGCCAGCGGTCAGCGAGTGCTTGAGCGGCTATAATCCGGAAAGCTGTTTGCTTCAGTTATATTGAACAGAGATCTTCTCCGTCACTCTTGCTACAGTGTCAGTGCCAGAGTAGTACCAGCGTTTCATACTTGGCACTTACAGCTGAAAATATGCAGCTTATTTACTGCTGATTATCATCGGCACTTGAGCGATGACAGATGGGAATGTCAAGAGAAAGAGGAAGGAAAAGAGAGGAATATCAGGAAAGGATGATTGAACGACAGGATAGGAGTATAGAAAAGGAGGAGGAGAAGAGATCAAAGTGGAGGGTTGACAATACATATTTTGCAAACACTCGTCATCGGGCAGTCTCGACAGACGAGGGATGGATTTGTTCTGGAAAGGAAGAATCTGAATTCTCAGTGGAAAGAAAGAAAGTGCCAGCGGTGGTGTCTGGGAATATTAGTGAGATATAAATGGAATGAGAAAAGTGTGTGTGTGTGTGTGTGTGTGTGTGTGTGTGTGCGCACAGACAAGAGAGAGAGTGTATGGCGTGGGGGTTAAAGCCATCATAGCCAAGCTAATGTTTCAGAGATGGGAGTGCAGATGAGGGGCCGACTCGGTTTCACACATGGCTGCGTCTGCTTTCAGAGAGTGAGAACACACGGCGTTACACACTCCTCCATGCCTGAACTAAAAATGCTCCGCTTTTAACGCAAAAAATCATGCTCTGTATTTTTGTTTCTTACACCAGCACTGCTCTGTGTTCCATGTGCAAGAGTGAGTCGAAAATTATCTGCACTCCAATTATATTGAAACATCTGTGGGAGTAGGAACAAGTCACGGAAGTGAACAAAGACAATTGTTTGTACATTTCAAAAATATATATATATAAAATATTTTAATGTGAATGTTTGTCAAAAAGAATCTTATTAGTGACAAGACAAGGGTTCATCACTTCAAGCCTGAGAGTAAACAGATATACAGTGCTGAGCATAAATAAGTACACCCCAACAGATGTATGTATAAATAATTCCCCCCTAACAGGTGTCTGTGTGTGTGTGTGTGTGTGTGAGAGAGAGAAAACCTTGATGTTTATTTACAGAGAAAAACAATAATCTTCCAAACAAATTGATTGAAGAGCATGTGTGTGTGTGTGTGTAAAAGTAAGTACACCCCTGAAGT
>JAOUQT010000024.1:4783240-4806868 GCA_025769995.1 Xyliphius kryptos
AGCCGGGATAGGATGAGGGCCTGGACCAGCAGCTGAGTAGCCTGTTCTGTTAGGAAAGATCTGATGTTCCTGATGTTTTACAGAATGAATCTGCAGGAGAGGGCAGTTTTCGTGACCTGATCTGAAAGTTTTAGATCGTCAATTGAAAAACCAAGATTACGGACCGTGTCAGTTGGAGAGATTGTGGAACCCTCAATGTGGAGGTTCAGGTCATGATGAATTGACGGTTTAGCTCTGATTATAAGCATCTCAGTCTTTGCCAAATTTAATTCAAGATGACGGGCCTCCAAACAGGCTTGGAGTTTATTCATTCATTATCTTAATCCTCTATGGAGTGTGGGTCCCCATGCCCATCCAAGGGAGAACATCTCGGGCGCTGGGCAGATACAGCCAGGACAGGACACCAATCCATCGTTGGGCACACTCACTATACATATACATATACACTATATTGAGCAATTTAGAGCATTCAATTTACCTTGAATCTAAGTTTTTGGACTGTGGGAAGGAAATCCGTTTCATAAATGTAGCTAATTATCATGCATCTCTTTTTTTTTTCTCAGGACTTACAGCTACACTGGCGTCTCTCTGTCCCGCTCTGTAATGAAGAAGTTCATAGTCAGCGGTCTCATCGGTCTTTAAACTGTTTCATCAGAACTCAGTAATTTCCCCGAGGACAGCCATGAGGTGTGGAAACCAAATCAAAGCCTGTCAGTGCTGAGCTCTGACCACAAACCATAGAGGGTTTATACTGTGGAACCACAGAGCAGCTTGTTCTAACATTTCATTCTCAGACTTCTGCTAAAGCCCATTATTGATCTGCAGAACATTTGAACACTAAGTGTCCTGCATAGTTACTCATCCAGACCTTCCTCTCACCCTCATAATCAGACCATGCAAATACATATATGTTACATTAAACAGGATTAGACTAAATTAAGTTAGTTTAAATTGGATTAGTTTAGATAACACACATTTAAATTAGTTTAACTAATTAAAACAAACTCCTAAGAAAGTGAGCCAAAATCTTGTAGAAAGCCAAAAAGACTGTAATACCAATGCATATTTTTTTTAGTGTGTTAGTGTGTGTTAGTGTGTGCGTGCTCTCGTGGGTGTTTTCTCTTAGTGATACAAGGGCACTGTAAGGGGCTTGGCAACAGTATCCAAGGGAACTGTGGCTAGAATCTAATTAACACTTTGCTGACGCCATAAAAGACAGATCTTAGGTGGAGCCTCTTTGTTCTCATTCGGCTTTGATTCTGTTTTTGGGATTCTGTTAGAGAACTCATCTTTTCATCATTAGCAGCCGCTTCAGTAAAATCACACTTAAGAGCATCTTAGATGATCTAGTCTTTGTAGTAATAATATATAAACAGCTGTCGGCAGACTTTTAGACGAACATGCCAAATGCCCCTGTTTATTTTTCCACATTTATGTTTGTTGACGTGGGTGACTTAGTGGTTACCTCTCAACGCTGAGTATTCCTGGTTCGAATCCTGATCCGGGTGACGTTTCCGTGTTCTTCCTGTGTCCACGTGGGTTTCTTCGACCGGTTTCCTTTCACAGTCTAAAAACATGGATTCAAGAAAAATGAAAGGCTTTAAATTGTCCCATATAGTGTGTGACTGTGTGAGTGACTGTGCCAGTGATGGATTGGCACCCTGTCCTGGGTGTATCTGTCATGGGGAACCGAGATTTGGTTTTGCCTCACCAGGAGCGCTTTACTCAATGCAGCAAGGGGGCCAGATGAAAATGTGTGATGTGGGCCAGATGTAAGGAGTGGGCCACATATCCACCGGTGGTATCTCAAGTAGCATGCCCTGCCAAATCTCTAGCAGATGGGGATCTGAACAGTTTGGGAACATGTGGGCCAAATAAACGTTTTCACGCAAGGGACGCTATCAGCTCACATACAGCCTCCTAGTACTGAAAGCAGGCCCAGATCACATCCAGAGGTGGCTCACATCTGTATATGAGCTGGGATTGTTCGTTCTCTTAAAATGTCTATCATTTGGTTTAATAATCTGACTGAGGATCCAGGTAAGACCATAAGACGAAACAGATGGCAGCATCAGGACCGATTGTCTATCTCTCTCCTGCACTGGAACTCAAACCTGATGTGAATTTATACCTATAAACGCCAAAACCCTCACTGACTGACGGACTCATCACTAATTCTCCCACTTTCCAAATACCTACATGGCTGAAATTTGGCATTGTGATTCCATGGCCAAGTACTTTTCACCTTCCTACATTAGATGGTTTCTCAGATATCGCCTTTAAACGCAAGACCCCTCCAGGGTCACATCTAGGTCGTCTAAAAAGGCTGTAATTTTGCATCGTGATTACCTACCACGTCCTTGAAAAAAATGGGTTCTTGCTTTCCCACATCTGATTGTTCGTTCACTATCACCATCGAACACAACACCTTAGATGGATTGGGGTCATGGGCTCCGTCATTCCTTATCACGTCTTTGGAAAACCTACTGATAAATTCACATAAGAAAGCAAGCGTGTGGACACCGTACTCCCAACTTACACTATATTCATTTCACATATACATTTCAGATTTTTATTTGCCCCAAACCTCATTTAATATGTTTATATAAAATATATAAACTCCAAAGCCATCATGCATTTAAAACACGATTGCCTTTCAACTTTCATGTTAAGCAGCACAGGTATTCTGCTAGCTGTTGACAAATGTAAGTTAAGGTTTACAGGAAATCTGATTTCCTTATATGAAACAAACCGCTTTTTAGTGTCTTATATAAAGCTTTGTGTTATAAGGTAAGAGGCAGCATTTCAGCACACACTGGTGTGGATGGATGCATGTGGAGTGCTCGCTGCTTCTCGGCAGCACTGCAGGGGTATAAATCTTTGAAAGACTGCGGCAGGCGCGGTGGCCCCAATCCCAACGCTCCTACTGAGTGAGTGGCACCATGGGTATGTGGGTGTGGTAGGCACTAATTCCACTGGTATCCAGCAAGGTGGAGCCCGGCGTTCTGCAAACCCCTGGGGGTGGCAGCGTTGTACTGAAGCATGATGTCATCTCTGGATGACTTGTTTAAAAAGCAGTGAAGCCACAGATCAGACTTTATAATGCCAAGTCTTTATTGGTCGTCAGTGATACAGCAGTGAGACACAGACGAGTTCTACATTCAGTTCCTAAATTCAATAGTGTTGCATCTACACACAAATCACGCAGCATATTCTGAGCAGAAACAAGACAAACCCACAGAACCAAAGCTTTAGCAAGCTGCTGGTGGTTTAAGGCATTTTAACACCATTTATCTAATCATTTATACATCTGGGAGAGTTTTCTCTGAGTTTCAGAGGAAGTTCGCTACAGATTCCTGTGTTTCGGCTTCAGAAATGACATTCCTCAAAATATCACTAATACTGGTCACATGTTCATCAGGGGTCATGTTCACATTGCCATAATGATGGGATTGAACTTAATCACACACTAATCTGGGTTTTCAGGGTTGTGCTGACATCAGATTACATTATTTGGATGCGCACCTGGACTGGACCGGTTCAGATTACCGGTGTGGCTTCAGTCACACTGATGTATGATCTGGTCCGGATCAATTTCGGGACATGTGGGCCGAGTGAATGTTTTTATACGAGGGTCACATCTGGCTCACGTAAGCCTGATGTTCTTAATAGACCATCTGTCTCAAATCTCATCAATAAAATGATATGCCTTCGAACTAAACCTCCCATGATACAATCACAGTGAAGAGTGCAGCGAGTCGGGCCTGTAGCGCTCCCTAGGGAACGCAAGACGCAAGTGGTGTTGAGACCTGGCAGTGATCAATTGTTGGTACAGAAACCGAATGGGATTATACATGTTAACAGATTACAGATCAGACGATCCCCCTCCATTTGAGTGCTACCCCACCCCGGTGGCCCGGTTTGGTCGGGGCCTGTCCCAGTGAGTTGCTTCGGGTACGTCTGTAGGTGCTTTAATTACAGACTGTATCTGTTCCTCGGTTCCAGATGTCATAGATAGATACAGATTAGTGTTTGCTCATCACGTGGTTCTCTACACACATCTTATCGTACGTGCGTGCTCTATTTGTGCTAATTGTGATTAAGTTTGTGCTCAACTGGACACGATATACAGTATATCATTGTTCTAACTACCTAACATCCATCACCACCTCCACCACATCCTATAAGCACCAGAAGTTATTATATAAGCTCCGCTGTGATGTAAGTGCACTGGAATCTATGACGCTGCTAAATGAAACGAAACCCAGTGCCACATATGTCTCGAACCGTGAGCCTCAGGCCGGGGACCTGATCTGCAGGTGTATGAGATGAAGAAAGAAAGAAGGCGGGAAAGTCAAGTTCTTATTGCGGGTAAACGAAGGGTCGCCGGATGGCTCACATAGAGTCGCCATGCATACAGGGTACAATCGACATGCATCAATATGGGGTGCTGCTCGCACTCCACTCACATTCTCAGGGGGGCGTGTGTGGGGAGGGTCGATTGGCACCACGGATAGTCTTGGAGAGGAATTTCGTGTTTTGGCATATTTTCGGAGAGGGATGTTGGAATGGAAGGTCACCACGCACACATGTGATAAGAGAAGTCTACCCACGGTGACACAAGACCTGGGTGCTGTACAGTAACCACATAACAGTATTGCCATGGCGAACAGCTGTAAGGCTCAATAAGGCCAACTTCTGTGTTTAACTCCACGGTGCTGCAAAGTCTAACCACAGTAACGAGAAATAAAGCGAAACTGAGGAAAAATGGCGTGTGTTTCGTAAATCTTCATTTTTTTGTGTCAAGGTGAGATATAATCAAAGGATGTTGGGCTATCGATGTGAAGGGTGGTCCAACTCAGAGCCCTCCAAAATGTTGTCAATGTGGGCCCCTGAGCATCACCATCATTGATTAAGAAGGGTCTGTTTTATTGTTTACTTTGTGTTCTGACCTCAACCACGGTTTATGAATTGTAAATTGATGGTCTGTAAAATATTATGTAATGTTATTTAAGAGTTTACTGGTTGGGGTGTTGGGCTATCAGTCCAAAGGGTTAGGGGTTCGAGCCCTGAGCAAGGACCTTATCCCTTCTTGGGCTATATCATAGCTGACCCTGTTTTCTGACCCCATCCTGGAAAATGTAATGTAATAGGGTGTGGTAGCTTAGTGGTCAGGTTTTTAACCCCTTATTGCCCCAGTGGTGCTGGATTATGAAGCACCCTGACCCTAAACCAGGGGATACCTGTGAATTTATTTGCAAAATCATGTAATAAAACACTTTGTTATCATTGTAAAACAAATGTCGTTACTGCATTTAGCCGTTGCATTTTACTCTCACATTGTTCTTGTTCAATGTCGGGGAACTAAACCTGTACTGATTCCTATTAATGCAGGACCCCAAAGTTATAGATATGGACATTTTTTTGGAACGTTATTGCACCTTGTCGTATTTAACAGCCAGCACGGTTCTGTGAGAGTAGTACAAAGTGGACAGTGTGCGAGGGGACAGACACACATACGCTGGATTCCTCTCTTAGACATTCCTAATGAAAGAGGCTTGAGGCAGGAGGTAAAGTTTAGGGAGGGGGATTGAGACGGGTGAAGGAGAGCAGGAAGGAAGCTTAGTTCTTTGCGCCGACGTCGTTGACTTCACCGGCGTCTTGTTTTTCAGGCTTCTTGGAGGCAGAGTTGACAGCAGCGCCGCTCGGCTTCTCCTCGTCGTCCTCCTTCTTAGTGCTCTTGGTGGAGCTGGTGTAAACACGCGACTGGTAGGTGTAGCTCTGGCCGGTGGAGAGCGAGCCAGAAATGGGGTAGCTGATGCCTGTGCTAAGGCGCGTCTCCTCTCCTTCCAGAAGTTTCCTACGAGAAGGGTACCCATTACGTTTAACATAAACATGAAATTATAAATTCATATTAATTTCAATATATTACTAAATATATTGAAATATATAATAAATATATTACTTAAACCCCACACTGCTGTCCGAAAAGGGTCTCAAGTGACCGTCATCTGCTTTATTTTAAGAAGATCTGTAGATGCCGAAATTTACGAATTGTGACACACAAAGAGGATGACAACAAATATGTATCTCATCAAAAAGAGCTAAATAAATTGAGGTTAAATTAAATAAAATATAATAATAAAGCATTAAACATGTACCGAATGTAAACCCGGATGTTACTAAAACCACAGCAATGTCGATCTGGGTTTTAAGACGCTGCCTGTCATTTATAATGTTGTATAAGCAGTGATTCAGCAACCAGGCGGTGTGAAAATGGAGAGGTAACACTCTCTGCTCGTCATCCTAAACCCCTCGAATCACACAATGGGGCTGATAATCAGTTTGAGTGACAGTTCAACATTTAAGTGTTTCCTTTGTTTACCTGTAAGCAGCAATCTCAATATCAAGCGCCATTTTGACATTCAGGAGGTCTTGGTATTCCCTCAGGTGACGTGCCATCTCACTCTTGGTGGTCCTCAGGTCATTCTCCAGCTCACCAATGGCATCCTGCTCAGAGATGAGAACAAAATTTTTGAACACGCTGATTACACAGCAGCACGAAATTATATAAAATTATTCAGGCTTTAGGATTCAGGATGAGGGACTTTCAACACAGGAACATATTTACACTCATCAGCCACTGACAAATCCTTTGTTTTCACACTTGTTTTAGCTCCACTTATTATATGCAACGTTGAAAGAATAAGAACGCCATCCATTTTACAAGTTTAAGCATTAATTTGTATGTAAAGATCTACAAAATGTAGACTCACTGACCGTGTTCACGTATTTCTATTTAAAAAAAAAAAAAAACATTTGCTTGAAAATTTTAAGATATAATTTGCTAAAAAAAAAAAAATTTTTTTATAGATTTCAAAATCCCAAATCCACGCAGATTGCACTAATATATAAATAAAAATACCATATTTTGAAATGATAATAGTTAAGGGTGTATTTTACAGTCAGTAGATGAGAGACCTTTCAGCACCATGGACAGAGAACTGGGGTGTTGGCCGCCGTTGAAAAACGTGGGATGGAACATGCTCCTCAAACTTTCTGGGGATCTATTTAATTATGTTTAACAAACTTTGGTAAAGTTTAATGCACGACCCCTAAATAGAACTACACATATATAACCCATTCTTGCAAATCGGATACTTTTATGTAGATACATTTATTTATTGATCCCAGAATTCAGGGTATTTAGCTGTTCCATATTGCACAAGATTAAACGAACTAGTAATAAAATACAAAAATAAAATAAAAGGTAAAAAGTATAATGTGAGGGTAAGAGAAATATGAGATAAAAACTGTGTAGTCTGCGAAATTTGTTAGGTATAATTTAGAAGCCTGAATGTGTTTTTTCGCACTATAAATCCTATAATCGGCTTTATAGTGCGACAAAACGCATTCAGGCTTTTAACTCGCAGAATACACACATTTTTGAGAGGTGATTTTTGTTATTGGCGAAGATGCACAACACGTTTTAACCAAAAATCACATTATTAATAAGAAGAATCTGAGCAAAACCAATAGGGTTTAAACGAATACAGAGTACGAAAAAACAAAATGTTATTGTATGCGTAATACATTAAACATATTAATTTAATGTACCGCTGCACTTTAATCTGCAAGTTTAGTGTCTATAGGACGTACGATCTTTTTACCCGGGAAAAAAATACTAATGATAATAATAATATTAATAATAATAAGAAGAAGAAGAGTAAAAAGAAGATCTGAGCAAAACTATAGTGCTTTTCATGCACTTTGTTGACATATAGAGTACGAAACAGAAGCAACATCAAAATAAACAGGATGTATGTAATTCAGTGTAATATTATCATAAGAATGCAACGGGAAGCCTCACCTGAAGACCGACCACCTCGAGGTTGTGGCGTTCCTCCATTTCGCGGATCTGCCGTTCCAGGGACTCGTTGGTGCCCCGCAGACTCTCGATCTCGATGGTGCGGGACTGCAGCTGCCTCCGGAACTCGTTGACCTCCTCGCGGCTGGCGCGGATGGCCTCGTGGCTCCGGCTGGCCTGCTCGTTCAGGTCGGCGAACTTGGTGCGGTACCACTCCTCGGCCGACTGCAGGTTCTTGGAGGCGAGCGACTCGTACTGCGCGCGGATCTCCTTAAGCGCAGAGGTGAGGTCGGGCTTGGAGACCTCCATCTCCACGGACACCTGGGTGGCCTGGATGACGCCGGTGAGCTCGGCCACCTCCTCGTCGTGCACCTTACGCAGGAAGCCGATCTCGTCCAGCAGCGACTCGACCCTCCGCTCCAGGTCAAGGCGCGCGAGCGAGGCGTCGTCCACGTCCTTGCGGAGCGCCTGCAGCGCGCGCTCTGCCTCCTCGCGCCGGCGCGCCTCCTCGTCGCAGCGCTCGCGCGCCCGGTGCAGCTCCTCCTCGACGGCGTCGCGCTCCAGCAGGGCGCGCTCGCGCTCGGCGCACGCCTGCTCCAGCTGCGCGCGCAGCTCGCGCATCTCGCGCTGGTACAGGTCGGCGAGGCGCGACGGCTCGGCATGGCGCTGCCGGAGCGCCGCCAACTCGAGCTCCAGTGCCTTGTTCTGCTGCTCCACGTGGCGCACCTTCTCGATGAACGTGGCGAAGCGGTCGTTGAGGCCCTGCATCTGCTCCTTCTCGTTGGTGCGAATGATCTTCAGCTCGTTGCTCAGCGCGGCGCTTTGCGCAAAGTCAAACGCGTCCATGCCCGGCGGAGGCGCGGCGCGTCCAGGGCGCCGGTATGCGCCCGCGGCCGGGCTGCCGGTCCGGGACATCGACATCGACCTGTAGCCGCCGCTCATCCGGCCTGGGGAGTTGGACAGGCGCGAGGAGTCACCGAAAATCTTCCGGTAAGAAGAAGAGCAGTAGACGTCGGAGCTGAAACTCATGGTGGCCGGGTGCAGGATGGAGGAGAGGAGCGGCACATCCTCCGCGAGCCCCGCTTTTTATAGCAGCGGGACGCTCCCAATCGAACCGGGCTGCTGACAGCGCGGGGCTTCATCCCCAGACAGGGTGGCACGCGTAAAAATCAGGAAGCACGCCAAAAAAACGCTGCTAACTCTGTAAACTTTTTTTCCCCAACATTAATTGCATCTCTTTACTTAAAATCTGCAGGGGTGCGCCGATGGAACTGTCCGTTTTGGCGCAGTGCTGATGTCAGCAAGTAAAACACCCTCATCACTTTGGCCGTGTCCTCACCAAAGAGAAGATTGTGCTACCACCTTTAGTTCTAAACAAAACGTTAAAGAAAAGAAATGAAGCAGACAAACCTTTTGTTAAAAAAAACTACAATCCTATTGTTTGTTATCATAAACTTATCTTGTTTTCTTGGGGATGTCATCATCACCTGGAGGCTGCAAAGCTGTCAGTGATGCTGCAGGATAAGGATCGTTTAATAAGCTTCTCACAATCATTTTTCTATCATTTTATAATTAGTACACTGGGTCCTAAATGGAAAGCCAGGTCCAGGTATTAAAGTCTGTGCACCTTTAATGTTGCTAAATTTAGCCACATCACACTGAAATCTGTAAAGTCATGGTTTGGGGTGAAAATTTCAACTGCAAGACATTGGCGCCCTCTGTTGGATATTCTATGAATAACACAGGCTATTTATCTCCCAAACCTTACTGTAACGTTTGAGATGAATTGAAATACCTTCTATTTAAAGAATAATAAACCGTTTGGGGAAGGTACGTTCCTGTTCCAACATTACTAAGCCAAGTAAATGTTCGTTAGCTGGGTGAGTTTGGTGGGTATAATATTGACTTTTCAGCCTAAAGCCTGATTTTAATCTCATCAAAGACCTCGTTATGCAGCCAACTTTGTAAAAGCAGTTTGTTCTATCCTGTTCCATCATAACCATACCAAGTTTAAAATGGTTGGGTGAGTTTGGTGAAGATGTTAATTGACCAGAAAAAGTCTGGTGCCCTAGTCTGGGTGTATTTGCCCAATATCCGTAAAGTCCTCCATAGGATGGGCATGAGGAACGCCCCATGACCCATATAGAGGATTTAGTGGAAGATCATATCCATATTATTAGTGTTTCCTTTTGACAGTCATTAAATCACCATAACTACTTATATCAGCTTTATAGAATCAATAACATTTTTTTTATTTTAAAAATTGTGTGCGTGTGTACTATGGTGTATGGACTTTATTCTAATCAGCTGTTCTTTGAAAGAGTGATTATTACACATCTGTGACAGGGGAACAGCGGGTGGTGAGACACATGAACAGAACCCGACACCCTGCACGTCTGCAGCATGTACAGCATGCTGAACACACATGTACTTATTGCCTCGCCTCCCGCACTCATACAGTGGTTTTTGTTTTGCGAAGACCGGTTGATCCCATAACACCATGTAGACACAGAGAATATTTTCATGGCCAGAATCAAGTGGTTAAACGCAAAGTTACTAATGCAATAATATGTTTTAATAAGTTTAGCGTTAAAAGCTTAAGGCCTGGCAGTGGATCCTGAATCCTTGACCTTCTGGTCCAAAGTCCAGGAGCTTAACCACTAAGCCTCAGCCACTCACTGGAAATACAGAGCATGCTTTATATCACAGATACAGAGACTTGGTTTCTGCAAAAGCGGGGGCTTCAGGTGCAGAAGATCGTTCAACCAGAATCAGTGAAGATAGACATGAAGATATGAGACTGAACTGACCCTATAGCACCAGCCAGCAAAAGCGAGAGAGGTGCAGGGGATTACTATCGGGAAAGAGGGAGGTAGGAGAGTAGGATGAAGCAGATACATACAGCAGCTAATCCTAGAGGCTAGTGTCAGGGCCCGGGAGCCAGAAAGGCCCTTCCCCAAACTGTTTACACAGAGTTAAAAGTAAACAATGTTCCTTGATGTGATTAAGATCAGACTTTAGGCCGGCAAGTCAACATTTTCCCCACTCAACCATGCCTTTATAACTCTGCCATTGTCATGTTGGAACAGGAAAAGGCCTTCCCCAAACTGTTCCTGCTAAATAGAAGCATGCAGAGGTCTTAAATGAGAGGTCTTTCCAACCACAATACCATCATAAACCTGCATAGGGATGTTTGAACAGGAAAGGTCCTTTCCCAATGTGTTCTTACAAAGTTGGAAACACGCACGCACGCACACAGACATGCATACACACACACACACACACAAACGTGTGTAAACAACCTATAGATTCCCAACAAAGTCCACACGAAACTGTGACGCTAACCACGCCCCTTTATGTAGACCACGCCCCCAAACGAGCGCTGCCACTTATTATGCGGCAGAGCGAGCCGACGGTTCACTGTACAGAGAGACAGTAACAGAGAGAAAGTACTACAGAAACACCGTAGAGCAAAGCAAAGTAACAGCAGAGTAACAACACAGCTTGCCTTTCTAACAGAAGAGCTGTTCTATGCGCATGCGCAGAGCGTGAGCCCGTGCAGCTGCTCTCTTCTCCTCAGTGAAGGTAGGTGAAGCAGGACTGCCTAAACATCCAGCGCTTTAACCTCCATTTCCTCCCGCTCCTCTGTGGCTGTCAGTTGGCGCGCAGCTGCAGACGGTTATCTGGAGTTCGTCGAGCTGTCTGTGTCAGAAACCTGAGCTTTTTTGTTAGAAAGGTCGCTGGTTGTCGTTATTACAATGCAATAACAAAGCGCGTATGGCTGCTCCTCTGTTCACACCGTGTTTGTCGTCACTAACGTTCAAACTTCATAAACTAGAGCTGAGGCAGTTTAAAAGTGCCTGTAATGTGACGTGTTTTTTGAACCGAATCCGTGGTTTTCCTGCTCGCCGGGTCGGTGTGACCGTTCTGTCCGCTGTGAAAGATTAATTTAAAGAAACGCAGAGATGTGAACGTCGAGTTTAATGTTCGGAAAAGTAACGGATCTCTGATCTATCGACACCGAGAAAAACAGGGAATCGTAATGAATCGGAAGCTGACTCGCCTCCTGTGTCGATTCACTAAGTCCCGTGAAGAAAGAATCGAGTTTAAATATCTGAATCGGCTCCACCAAATTGAGTACAGTACGATGCTCAGTGGATCTGCCAAATATAGGCTTTGTAAAGAAAAAAAATTCAAACGCAAAGTTTCGAAACGATATGTTTCACTGCATGTGAAACGAAACGAAATCCAGCGTTAGTGAAGCAAGAGTTTAGAGTTCAGAGTCGACTCGGCTAAATGAGTCAAGCGCGTCACAGCGATGTACTGTAAAGAAACCACATGGTACATTTAAATTCTGACTTAAGTGTAATGTTAATTACTTCGCAAAAGTAAAAACAGCCATGAAATTTAATAATACTGCATTGTTCTTCATGGAGTTTACAAGAGTGGGTTTGCATGCTGACAATTTAATTCACTTAAACAATAATATTATAGCAATTATGATTTCACTATAAAACAAAACTAGTATGGAAATAAAGAAATAGATTTACTAAGCTGTTTTTTTGTTGTGTTTTGGTTTAAAATCGTGGTCCCTGTATGAGTTTTTTTTTATAATCCATAGTGTTTATATTGATGTCAATGAATGACTGGTTATTGTGCTTTATTTAGTTGATTTGGAATTGCAGCGTTACGGTTCTTATGACCCATTTAGGTCCATAACTGCAGGTTCGTGCTGCTTGATGCCAGCAGGCAGCATGTGGACTATTATTATGGCTGTCTGGAGGCGACGAAGGCTGTCAGCCTTTAAAAATGCATCAGGCTGTTTTGACCTCTTTTTCACTCACTGACAGTCTTTCCCGTTGAGCCAGGGTCACCATTTTGTACAAAAGAAGCTCAGACAAACCTGGAGTTCTTGAAAAAAGCTTGGGAATGTAGGAACTCGGCTCCGTTCTCCGGCACGTTTTTTTTTGACAAGTCAGCATTCGTGGAGTATGGGATCTAACAAATGCTGACTCGAGCTGTTGCAGTGCTGACTTACATCAGGAGTAAACGAAACTCCCAGGAACATTGTCAGCTTAGATAACCGCGGCTAAATTAAGTTGTTGTTTTGTATTCAGAGACCTAACAGAGTTTACAAGAGCTGATAATTTAGGGGCTTAAATTAGTCCCACACACTTAACTGTGCTCAGAGTCTTATTTCCTTCTGAGTACAGCGTCCAGTAATAAAGATTCCTCTGTCAAGCAAATAGAAACCTATAAATGGATTCTATAAATAAATGATGGATGATGTTTATGGAAAACAATACATGACACCTGCACATTACACCTACAAAGGATCGTATGAATTCTAACATCCTAAATAGGTTACCGTACAATCTACTGTGCTGGCTTTCCACAAGTTTTTAGAGTGTGTAACTTTGACCAGACATCCAAAAGAGTATTTGTAACGTCAGACTCTGATGTTGGATCAGATGACTGGACTCACGATCTCGGTTTTAGTTCATCATGACACTGAAACCAGGCTTTTGGGCCGACAAGCATCAAACTCATCCAAGCATGTATTAATGAACCTGGCGATGCCATGTCTGTCCTTCCCCAAACTGTTCTCACAAACCTGGAAGCATACAGATGTCTTTGATGAGATTGAGATCAGGCTTTGGGCCGGCCAGTCAACCAAACTCAACCAACCGTGTCTTTATGAAGCTGGCTTTGTCATGGGCCTTCCCCAAACTGTTTCCACAAAGTAAGAAGCATCCAAAATGTATGCCTTGGTGCTCGATTTCGTCTTAAGATTCAGGGAGTCGACTGTGTAATAAGATCAGTCCTTGTTGTTCACTCACTCTGTTCTGACGGAAACCTTCGCTCAGCTCGGGTCACTTCCTTCCACAGTGATTTAATCACATTGAAGGAGGTGATTGGCTGACGATGTTGTGATGGGAACCAGAGTTTGACACTTTGAGGTCATTGTGTTGATTTGAACTCGCAACCTGTTCCTCTTTACTAAAGCCACATAAACCTGTCGGATGTTTTCGCAGATTAAATTGGGAGGACAATGGATTTGAAGTTGACCACGTCATGGAGCGACCGACTGCAGCACTACGCCGACCTTCCAGCCAACATGGACGGGTTGATGATGAAGAAGTACAGACGCGAGGCGTATCATAGGTACGTACACTGTAGGTGCATCGTAAGTGCTGGTGTAGATATCTGCCCACATCAGATCTTCAAAACAAATACTGGAAAACCTTTAAAACAATACAGCCTCTGATGTTCCCTTCCAATTTACAGAGCTCATGGTATTTAGGGGGGATAATATATTTCATAAGGACAAAACTATTGGAGCTCCTACACATTACACCCACCAGAACCCTCCCAAGATGGGGGGATCTGCACACAGGGTGGGGCAAAATGTGCCGTATCCCTGTTCTTTGAGCTTTTATTCCTTGATGCTTTAAGTGCATCCACAGCTGAAGCACCTGCACTGCATTATTGTGGTAATGGGCCTTCCCTAAACTGTTCCAAGAGTCCAAAGTACATGGATTGCTGTTTAATTCTACCATAACAGTGGGACCTAATGAAATACCTCAATTCAGAGGCCTGCCCACATTGTTTTTGTGCTTTAGATTGAAGATTAATTTTAATCGAAAAATATTTTAGCAATATTTTGCCAGCTGTTAACCGCACACCGAATTCACGCGCCAATATAGTGACGATCGTCTCGACTTGTTTGTTTTCAGTCAGCGGTGCACCTGTTTACTGTCGCAAGATAGCCATACGCCAGAAATGTACCTGAACACACCTCATTCCAAAATGGCCACGCCCATCGGGGTAGATATATTCACAAACACCGCTGCTGTTTAACCGACGCAGGCGCAAGGCATTACAATAGACAGTGGGCGGGGTGTACGATAGCAATACGCATCGTGACGCATTGCGATGCACCGTGCACAGGGTGTAAGTGCGCACCTTAAATACGCTTTAAAAGTACTTATGACATCACACATTGTATTATCTGACCCATACAGACTGATGAAATATAGATCACTTTAAAATAGCACAAAACACTGAGGTAAGTTTAAACCTCTGCCCTTCATCCTTTGACGAAGGGAACAATTAATTATCCTCCTGGGTTCGACGGGTGATGTCATCGAGCATGACACATCAGCGTTCCATCATTTGATGAAAGACACCACCCCGAAACCTTCAGGCATTAGAGCTGCAGAGAACCTACAAATGGTATGGTTAATACTCTCAGAGCAGTTTCATACTCCCTCCCTAATCTCATTCTCTTATTTACCTGCTGTCATTTGAATGTTCATCAGGAGAACAGGTGTTTAGTGTGTCATCATAAACATCAGGCGTTCCAAACCACGGGAATTTGGTTGGACACGCCTTCATTCTGCTTAGTCCGGGGTTAGATTAGACGCCCAGAACTAGTTAACATGCTTTACATGCTTCAGCACCTGCTCCTAATAATGTGTCCTATTAAAATGTCCCATATACGTGGAGGTTGAATAGATATAAAGGCCGTCACTTAATAAAGACACGGTCCCTCCCTCGCCGGTGGTCCACACTCAGGTGTAGTCTTTCAGGCTCTGAAATAGCAGCGGCAATGCGGTTTGGAACGCGGCCACATCGTCCCTCTTTAAATGTCAGTGCCCTGTAAGCGACCCATGCACACGTGTCAGACAAACGGCTGTTTTATTGCACTTTTTACGAACCGGGTCATCAACACGCCATCCATCATTTCAAGCCGTACACCAGCCGCCGTGTTAACAACAGGCCAATTTGTAAATGAACGCACTGAACATGTGTAATTACAGGTTCCCACAAGGTTCACAAGGTTCTCCAGGTGTGCGGGGGTAAGAAACAGAAGCCGTAAAAAGGTTCCAGGGTTGGAAAGATAGTGGGTGGGAAAAACTGGTTATGCAAATCTGAAGGTATGATGTAATCTTACTGATAAGTCCAAAGCCACTCCCATTTAAAGAATGTTTACAGCGCTTGTAATTTTAAACTTACACAATCTTAGTTTCAGCACAGCAGGATCGGGGTTAAGCCTGTATTAAATGAGCGGTAGTTCATGATTACAATGGCGTCATTAAATACCCCCCATTCAAAACCATTTTAGAGAAGAGTCCTAGTGCTCGTCTGCTTTATACACACACTCATATATGTGGAATCCTGGTCCTGGCGTCGAACGCTTGTGGAGTATACACGGGCCATACAGTCAGAATGAATGGGTTCCGACTTTGGACCTGACGGTACAGTTATAGGAGTTAAACGTCTGTCAATCAGCACAACGGGGTTCCTTAAGCAAGAGATAACCAAACGATACGCACAAGTGAGTCTCACTGTTTTTTTCCAGGGTCCAAAGTTGATCCTCTAATCTGGAATGTGTTGACACTGCAAACTGGAACGTGTTCCGTCGGGTCGAACGTGGAACTTTACGATGTGACACGAGTCAAATACAGTCTATTCAGCTCCGCTGATAAATGGACCGCTAACGTCGCACGTCATTCTGCAGTCCTTAGGGGGAGGGGGGACGGGGGTTCTTCCAGATGCTGATTACCGATCACACTCTGAACACCTTCGGGTCGAACTGATGTCTTTTAAACTGCTAAGAACGGAAATCGGAAAATGATTCCTTAAATGAATCCTGATTAAAGAGTCACATTAGACTCATCAGCAGAAGCAAGTGGCCTCTAAACCACTTGGTGCTCTTCTTTGCTTTGACATCACATTAAATTTGGGTCGATGAGGAACAAGGAGGGAGGAGGATCTCCTTAATTGGGACAAGTGATCCCAACCCAAGAAGAACCGATTTTCAGATTAAGTAAGGTACTTTTTTGTTGCTTTGTGAATCTGATACATCATGCGGATCATTTGGGAGGGTCAACTATCGAGAGCCAAACTGCATCAAACAGATTCAATACCATGAAGTGCCAATAACCACTTGTATCTTCTCTTGATAATCTCAGAGCAGTATGTGATGAAAACGGTGAGCGCTTGGCAAAGCGTTACCAAGGCAACAGGAATCCCTCTTTGCTGGAGGACAATTAGTGGACACTATTACTAACAGCTCAGCTGAACTAATGATGCATGGAAGATTTAAATGGTTAATAATTAGTAACACTTTATTTTAGGGTTCAGATCTAATGGGTTGATCAGAACCACTTAAACGTTTTATTGTTGATTGTGAACGGTGACCCGCACCAACAGCTTTGACTCTTAAACAAAGAACCGACAGATGCTGCCAGTCGTGCGCCTCTGTTATCCAGGTCTTGTAAGTCGGACGATTCTAGAAGTCTGAGGGAAAGTCAACAACATATCAGCTCCAAAAACACAACCAACAACAGAGAACGCAGACGAACCGACGATAATCGGAAGGCTGAATGGCAAAGGACGCAAAGCGAGCCGGCCATTGTTTGTCGGGTCATGAGGTCACAGAGTGCACGGGCGGTTTGGCTTCATGGCCACAGCGCTGACATCCTGACTTATAACGCTTCGTCCTTCTGTCCACAGTGGACCTCCTGGACTGAGCCTTTGCAGTTATGAGGTAGGACATCGTTTCTGTCGGCTCTTGGACCAAAACATAGAAACCAGAGGCTTGGAGGCTATGTATTAACCATAAAGTGATTTTAAATAGTCGTAGTTTGGTATGTTCAGTCTGTCCGCTCATTCAGACTTTCAGAATGCTATTTCATCAGAATGAGGATTAATATGCGTATTTATCAGAATTTTGGGCTTTTATGATGAATTGAGCACTTTTTCAGGACTGTTGTCAGTGGATGGAGTCCTCCACTGATGTTCTACACAGTGGCTTGCTGCACTGTCAGTATTCCAGTTCATCCCCTATGCCTTCAGTGGTTTTAATTCACACCGAACTCTTAAGTTTATTTCGACTGCAGGGTGCTCGGAGTGTTCCATGTACGTTCTCCACCGCGGGGTGGATGTGGGTGCGGGCGTCCTGTCTCCATACACGTACCACCAGGCCGACTTTTCCACTCAGTAACATCCTTCTTCTGATCTATTTTAGCAACACTATCTGTGTTGATACGAGCTGTGGCCGTTCTGCACATACCCCTGTGTCTAACGACTGACCATCGGCCCGGGTGCTATATTTGTCAGTTTGTTAAACGTATACACATCGCGGCTGCCGGTGGATACAACAGACTTTTTCCAGGCAGCTCACGTTCAACTGGGTTCAAATGAGGCTTCCTAGGCGTCCTGCTCAGTCCCCTATTCCAGCTTCCAGTCTTCTGAGAAGGCTTTTGTCACGATTTGAATGGAGCCTGTGGGTACTTTGGTGTTTTTTTATTCAGAAGGGCATTCTGTGAGGTCAGACACTGATGTGGAATGACGGAACCTGGCTCACGACCACAGTTCTAGTTCATATTAATAGACTTCAGGTCAAGTTCTCCCATCCTAAAGTCACCTGATTAGGTATTTTATGAACCTGGCTCGAATTTTCAACATCATCCTGGAACAAATGAATTTCCTAAAATTAAAAGTATGCGGTCGTCCATAATGCACGGTACTTATATGATACACCTGTGGTAATAACATGTGCTTAAATATGGAAGAGGTAGCTCAGTGGTTAGGGTGTTGGACTAGCAATCAGAAGGTTGTGGGTTCAAATCCCAGGTCCACTGAAGTTACCAATGTGGGTCCTTGAGCAAAGGATACAGCACAGGGTTCTGTATCAGCCCTGTGTTCTGACCAAGTTGGGATATTTGTAAGTCGCTTTGGATAAAAGCGTCTGCTAAATAACTAAATGTAAATGTAAATTCCTCTGTGTGTGTAAGTACAGTAGACAAAACCGATCACTTTATCTTTGTCTTAGTTCCTCGGACATCTGACCTGGGTGTCATGTTCCCTGAATCCATCCAGCAGAGACGAGTTACTGCAGCTTCTTGACACTGCGAGGGTACTGACATCGTTTTTATCAATGATGCGTAATGTTAATGAACTGTTTTAGAGAAAGAAACCGTTTTTCTTTGTTTTTTTTAGAAGCTAAAGCTCCTTCCTCTGCACACGAGCATTGAGCAGGATTGCATCCTCAGTCTGTCTGCTCGCTGTCTGCTGCTCACGTGGCGTGACAATGAAAAACTGCTACTCCGAATTCCAACGCATGAGATAGCTGCTGCATCCTACCTGCGGGATGACGCCCTGCACCTGTTAGTGCTTAAAACAGGTGATCTGAAATCAGGGTTTTTGTTTCGGTCATGTGTTTGGGGTCGTACTCCTCTTGACCAAAGAATTTGACCAAAGAACCAGTAGACTAGTTTCCCTTGTGCAGGTTTGCACAGTATTACGTATCTTCTGCTCTTAACATGACCAGCTAATGAATATTAACTAATAATGCTTTATTAAACCAATCAACCACAAGAGGGCGTGCATTATTGTGAATAAAACACGAGAAAGAGGTTGTTAGGCACGACACAAAACGAAGTACAGTTAAAGCTCTTTCCTGTGATTTATTTACAATAATGCACACCCTTGAGTTCTTTATTGCTTTTATAAAATGGTTGCAAATACACTGTAATAAAAACAAGGTTTGATTAATTATTCAGTTTAATTTATTTAGATCAAATAAAAAACTGGTCTACCGCGATGTAATCTAGTCCTGTTTTTGAACCGATCGCTGAGTAAAAGGTTTCTCTAACATTCAAATTAAATACTGCCGTCTAGTGGCCAAATTATAAAACGCAGATTAAAAATACCTTGAGAAAATAATGTATTGTATATCGACTGTGAAGTGGACAAAGGTGTGTGTGTGTGTGTGTGTGTGTGTGTGTTATTGTTATTAATGTCACGGTTGGACAAAAACTCAGCCAATCAGATTTAAGGGCCGGGATTATCTGTTTCATCATAATTAAAACTGGTTTATTAGATTTAAGATACATGTGGCAATGGCTGTAATATAACACCCGAATTAATTGATTAAGAGGTGTGTTTTATGACTTTAGCCAATATAATAAAAAATTGAAAATGGAGACGTGTACACGATACATTTGCAACTGAAGCAAATAAGATCGTCTTTTTTTCTAATTACATCTTCATATTGTTGCAGGTCTGAATGTTGATACAGCTTTAGCAGGAGATAGTGTAGATAAACGGCCTACAGGTCTCGAGAGCCGAAGGCAAACCGTGAGCAATGCTGACCCTAGACCCGCAGGAGGCACCATGGAGCGACGGCACACTATTTGTGGGTTGGACTGGAAGCCATCGTCTAAGCAGTCTAAGCAGAGCAGTGCTGGGACGAGCAATGTGGGGACGGCAGGTGAAGGAGGCAACAGTGGAGGAGGCAGTCTAGAGAGAAGGCAGGTTGGCGGCAGCTGGGAACGCCGTCAAACCCGCAGACCATGTGGAGGAAGCTGGGAGAAGAGACCCATGAGTGGGAGCTGGGAGAGGCGTCTTATAGGGGGAAGTTGGGAGCGCAGAGGAGGAGGAGTTGGGGGAAGCTGGGAGAAGAGACATGGGCCTGGAGGTAAAGCTGGGGGTAGCTGGGAGAGGAAGCATGGACAGGGTGGCAGCTGGGAGCGCAGACAGGCCTACATGGGAAGCTGGGAGAGGGGCAGAAGCCACAATCCACTGGAACCCACAATGTGTCCTGATGCCTACTGTAACCTGATTGTTCTGGCTGTGGAGAACAAGGTGAGAGATTACTGGAGCAGGTTTTATAAATGTTGGAGGGCGGATGGATGGATGGATGGATGGATGGATGGATGGATGGATGGATGGATGGATGGATGGATGGATGGGTAATTGGATGGATGGATGGATGGATGGATGGATGGATGGGTGGGTGGGTGGATGGATGGATGGATGGATGGATGGATAAATTATGTATGAATTGATGGATACAAAATTTAATTTAGGAGTCAAAACTAGTAGGTGTACAGATGTTTATTGGGTGATTGACGGAATAAGTGAATGGGTGTTGAGATAGATGTGAAGTTTAATTTAATAACTGTTAAATTGGTAAAAACATAAGTCAAAGAATTATTAATCATTAATAAATAAATACAATATGATCAATAAGTTTATAAGATAATAATAAGATATAATAATAATAATCAATATATGGATGGCTTAATGGATGAAAGGTGGGTTGTTTGGGTAAGTAGGTGGATGGGTGGTTGGATGGATGGAGTTTGGTGGGTTGTTTGGGTGAGTGCGTTAATAGGTGGTTGGATGAATGGAGTTTGATGTGTTGTTTGGGTGGATGGGTGATTGGATGATTGAATGGAGTTTGAGGGGTTGTTTGGGTGAGTGGGTGGATGGGTTGATGGATGAATGCATGGAGTTTGGTAAGTTGTTTGGGTGAGCGCGTTAATGGTTGGCTGGATGGATGGAGTTTGATGGGTTATTTGGGTGAGTGAGTGGGTGGATGGGAGGTTGGATGGATGGAGTTTGGTGGGTTGTTTGGTTAAGTGGGTGAATTGGTGGATGGAGTTTGAGGGTGGTTTGGGTGAGTTCCTTCGGTAAGCCGGTGGATGAATGTAAATTGGTGGGTTTGTTTGTCTGATTGGGTAGATGGATGGAGGAATGGATGGCTGGATGGAGTTGGATTAGTTGTTTGGGTAGTTTGTTTGTCTGAGTGGATGGATGGATGGAGGGATACAGTTTGATGGACTTTAACGGGTTGTTTGGGGGAGTGAGTGGATGGATTGTTTGGGTTGGGTTCTTTGCATAAGTGGGTTTGTGCTCAATCGGTCGGATAATTGATTTTTGCTGATACTATGGTTAGGCTGGTTGGTTGGTTGACTGGATGCATAGATTGATGAATAAACCAAACGCATAAATGGATTATTATTTGCTGTGTTATATAAAAAACAATGAATAGTTACACACATAAGCAGATGGTCAGCTATATGTACGTACATACTGTATATAAATAAGTAATTGATTATGCTTTGGGTGGATGTATGGATGAGAGGGTGAATGGAGGAGCTTACACAGAAATGAAGATAAAAAGGATGCATAGCAAGAAAGTCAACCGATTCTCCATCACATCCCAGCCATGGCAGATTATATAGTGTAATTCATATACAAGTACTACGTATCAACACAGGGTTCTGTAGATTATATTTCAGTCCTATAACTGAAACCTGGAGCTGATGAAGAGGAGCAGTCACTCTCTCTCTGTCTCTGCAGTAACTGTGTTGATGAGTGGAATTGTGACAGCTATGATGTAAGCAGTACGCTCAGACTCGAGCCCGGATGTAATGTTATACTCAGGCTTATGTAACCTTGTGCTGCGTCAGGGGTTTGTGCATGAGGGATGGACAGAGGGGTCAATGTTAGAACAGTCCTATAGATCCGTGTGATAATGTAGGTGCATGGTATATACAGTCTCTTTAGCGCTCTGTACATATTTGTTGCTAAATATCATGTTCATCAGCTGAATCTCTAACTGGCTTCCCGCCACATGTTTTCACAAACACCCAGGATGCTGCAGAGGAATATTGCGCTCTCATCTGTCAGATGTTCCAAATAATCTACGGACACCAGACGATTGAGTGTGTGGACAGGGCGGGATATCACTACGCCATGCCAAGCCGTTATTGGTTACAAAGAAGTGAGTGACAGAGACCAGGCCAGTGTGTTAAATACTCCTATTATAATTTTTATTTTAACTCGTCAAAAGTTTGTACACCTTCTTGCTTTATTATGTATTTTCTCCAATTGCTATATAGATGGACTTTGTAGTTTTACAATTACAGACTGTGGTCCATCTGTTTTCTTGGTTCTCTGTTGGTCAGGAGCATCACAGAACAGGTATAGTTTGGGTGGTGGATTGTTTATTGTCAGTGAAACTGATGCAGTGAGGGGGTGTTAGTGCAGCAGTGCTGCTGTAGTTTCATTTCAACCCCTCAGTGACACTGCTGGGATAGGACCAAGGCACCAATCAAATAATACCTGCTCTGTGGGGCTATTATTGGGGTCCTGACCATTAGAAAAGAGTAAAGGGGGGCGTACTGTATGTACTGTAGTCCACAAACAGATGGACTACAATCTGGAATTGTAGAACTACAAAGTCCATCTTTACAGGAAATGGGACTGATAACATGGATAATGAGTAGAGCAGTGGAGTGACACTGTAGATGTGTTAAATATTTAGTCAATGTAGCTGATTGTCTACTTTAACTATAGTGTCTAATCCATTGAAAATAAATAGTATAAATTACTAAACTTTGCTTTTTGTAAAAGTGCAGAGGATCTGATTGAGGTTTTCTGATTTCTCTTTGTGTTTCCAAGGTGACAGCTGTCTGACCAACATGACCTATAGTTATGATACAGACTGCAGCTGCTGCAGCTCATAGTAAGTGTAAATTAATTATAGATTATTAATATTATAGCAGGGTCAGCACGCTGGCTTAGTGGTTGGCACCTTCGCCTCTCGGCGATTCCTGGTTCGAATCCCAATCTGGGTGGAGTTTCCATGTTCTCCCCGTGTCTAGATGGGTTTTTTCCGGGTTCCTCCCACATTCCAAAAACATTTTTTCAACATTCACCTCGTCATATATCATTCATTATCTTCCGCTTATTCCTTTATGAGGGTCGTGGGGGGGGGTTCTCCATGCCCATCCAGGGGAGAACATCTCGGGCGCTGGGCAGATACATCCAGGACAGGGCGCAAATCCATTGCTGGGCACACACTCACTCACACACTCACACACACATACACACACTATACAGGGCAATTTAGAGCATTCAATTTACCTTGCATCCATGTTTTTGGGATGTGGGAGGAA
>JAOUQT010000024.1:4870794-4887005 GCA_025769995.1 Xyliphius kryptos
ATAAATCCAATTTCTTCAATGTTCTTTGATCTATTTTTATTCCAGTGGGTCATTGCTGGGGCGGCGGGGTGGGGCGGCTTAGTGGTAAGCGCTAGGGATTCCTGGTTCAAATCCCCATCTAGGTGGAGTTTCCATGTTCTCCATGTGTCCCCATGGGTTTCCTCCATGTTCTCCGGTTTCCCACAGTCCAAAAACAAGGATTCAAGGTAAATTAAATGCTCTAAATTGCCCTGTATAGTGTGTGAAAGAGTGTCGCCCCAATCCTGTGACTCTCGTAAAGGATTAAGCGGAAGAAAATGAATGAATAGTTATCACTGCAGACTCTCAGCTCTGAAGAGCCAGGTTCGAATCTCGTTCTGGGTCGTGTGGCCATGTTCTTTCCGTGTCCTCATGGGTTTCCTCCAGGTTCCTCCGGTTTTCCACAGTCCAAAAACATGGATTCAAGGTGAATTGAATGCTCTAAATTGCCCCATATAGTGTGTAAGTGAGTGTCGCCCCAATCCCATGACTCTCGTGGAGGAGTAAGCGGAAGAAAATGAATAGTATCGCTACAGACTCTCAACGCTGAAGAGCCGGGTTCGAATCTCATTCTGGGTTGTGTCTCCTTGTTCTTTCCGTGTCCTCATGGGTTTCCTCCAGGTTCCTACGGTTTTCTCCCACAGTCCAAAAACATTAAGATTGGATGCACTTAATTGCCCCTATATTATGTGTGTCTGTGCGAGTGAGTGTGGGCTCAGTGATGGATTGGCTCCCTGTTTTGGGTGTATCTGCCCATCGTCCAAAACCTTCTCCCCTGGATGGGACCGACCCTAGTTGAGGAATAAGTAGAAAATAATGAATGAAAATGTATTGCTACATCTGGAGGGTTCTGCTTTGCCGAGCACCGATTTGCATGCCACCTCTCACACTATGTATTTTTTTTCTTTCCTCAGCCTCACCTCCAGATTTTTCCAGAACCCAGCTGCGAACGCTGTTGAAAGCTAAAGCTGGCAGCGCTGTGACGATGGAGTGCAGACCCCAGGCTTATCCCACTGCCATCAGCTCCTGGAGGAAGGGCAACGAACCACTACAGAGCAATGAGAGGTAAAGGCTCGGTGTCTTTCTCATTTTCCGCTGTCATTCTTCCCTTTTTTACACACTCCATCATAGCTCTTAGTCTCCAACCTCCCCTACCTCTTTATTTCCTGTTTCATTCGCACTATACCCCGTGCTTGTGCACTCACTACACTGTAACAGCTGTCAAAAGGGAACAGAGCAGCCACAGTCTTGGTGGCTCACCGACCATAACACTTGTGAATTATTAAGGATTCTATTAGCTCTGGCTGGTATGGGGTTACACAGCATTTTCAGATTCCGCGAGGTAGGAAACAAGTTGTCATAGGAGACCACAACAGAGTCCAAGTCCTGTTTGGGGGATTTCTCCTCTACCATTTTTCTAATGAATTAGGATTACATTGTTTGGGGATTATGGCGTACAGGAAATCGGGGGTATAACAAAAGGCTTTATTCCACAGTGTGTTTTGTTGAAGAGCACTCAGCAAAACGTCCCCCGTCCAATTAAACCCAGGCAAACAAACTATTTATCTGACAGCATAATAACCATATAGGTTTTATAGCCACAACAGTCTTTTTAATTTAGGATGTTCCTCATAAATGCAACAATCCTTGGTTGGAAATAAATGGTGAGGGGAACATGCAGCTTTACAGAAAGAAGCATGGTCACCCACCCTAATGAATCTCAGAACCGAGGAACAAATTTAAAAACATTTGACATCTGATCTCATTATATTCCACTTCTCACTCAGACACTCACACAAACTATATAGGGGCAATTAAGAGCAGCCTTATTCACCTTATATCCATATTTTTAGACTGTGGAAGAAAACCGGAGAACACAGAATATGGAAACTCCACACAGATCGGGATTCAAACCTGAATACGCGGTGCTGAAAATTCGTTAACGTCAATATTTTAATTTGACGCATTGGTTTCTGTATTTTTATCATTTTAAATGTTTCATTTTGATTCCTAATATCCATTTGTTTAAAGAAAAAGTTCTTCAGTCATTGTTCAGCACAACTCAAAGCAAAAATAGGAGAAGGGAGCCAACACAAACGACTCCCAGTCGTTAACTACATCACCCAGCTGATGTGAACGAAGGGTTAGAAATCAGAAAGGCGTTACATATGAAAGTTTTCAACCGCCAAATACTTTCAAAGTGCAGAGTTATTTTAAATTGGCTGAAGACAATCGCATCTCATTAACATCTGCTTAATCATATAACAGAGTCACGGACGCTGGGCAGATACACCCAGGACGGAGTGCCAATCCATCACCACACACGCATTCTGTATTCTGATTTTGATACACTATATGGGGCAATTTATTGTAGCCAATTTACCTTCAATATATATTTTGGACTGTGGGGGTAAACAGGAGAACTCTGAGAAAACCCACACAGCTGTTGGGAGAACATTGAAACTCCACCCAGTTTAGGATTCAAATCTGGAGCCCGTGCTAAAAGACAGACATGGTAGCCACTATGCCAGCGGGCCACCCAAGCTTTGATATTTCTTTCAATTACCTTTCAAGTCATTTTCAGCGTCAACCAGATTTATATATGAACTTTTTCTGTGCACTCTGTAATAAAAGTATTAGCTCAGACCATTTTACCTTAATATTAAAGTCCTCTGGGCTCTAAGCTCTAGAACCTGGACCAGCACCATCGCCGCTGACACCATTTTCGTGGGTATGCATTTTGTGATGGAGCCATCGTCATTTAAAAGGAACTTCTTTCCAAAACAGCCTTTACTGATTGTAAATGAGCCAATTAAGTTCACAGGCTCCGATTTTAACAAGCGTCTTTATAATTGTATTCCACATTTATGCAGTGAATATCTTCGATTATGTCCCATTTCCCCATTTCAAACTCCCAGTGGTTATTAAAACAAGTCTTCGCCGCTCATTTGCATAAAGTTGAACTTTCATGTTGCTAGTTCCACCCACTGAATTTCCTATCGCATCACCACCTGCCATTAACACAAACGACTCCCAGCCGCTTTACTATATCACCCAGCTGCCAGTGTGAACGCAGGGTTAGAAATCAGAAAGGCATTACACACGTTGCCGCGCTGTGTAGGTTACGGCGGTGTTACGGCTCAGAAAGCTTCTTGAGTAATATCCGAATGATGTGGCTGGAAATGCTGCACTCCATTACAGGCTTCATCAGCCCTCTACGTTCCAGAGGATGTTTACTGAGAGTCATAAACATGTATTGTAGCCTCCACGACGCATCAGCCAGCTCCAAGTGCTGCTCCAGTAAAAAATGATTTATGGCCAGTTCCACTAAAAACACATTTGTGGTTTCTTTTTTTGGTCCTAAAAACAAAGATGAAGCTTCTTCGTAATAAAAAAGATTTTGAAATTTGGACCTGAGCAAAACGTAAAAGTTCGGGCCGATTTGTATTTTGCAGGCTCACGCTTTTTTCTGATGGATCTCTAAAAATCGTCAACGTGACCAAGACAGATGGTGGCAGCTACACGTGTTTGGCTAGAAACCAGTTTGGGATGGCAAGCACCACTGGAAATCTGCTCGTCACAGGTAGAATTTTTTTTCTTGCTGTTTGTGCATTTTTAATTAAGGTGTGAGGAGCTTGGTGTATAGATATTGGTGCACAAGTAGAATGGAGAGGAACGTGCGAGGTGCTTGGTGTATAGCGATTGGCCCACAGAGGGAGTGCAGGGAAACCTGTGAGGCGCTTGGTGTATAGCGATTGGCACACAGGTAGAATTAAGAGGAAGGTGCAAGGCGCTTGGTGTATAGCGATTGGCACACAGGTAGCATGGAGAGGAAGGTGTTAGGCGTTTGATGATTGGCCCACAGAGCGCAGGGGAACGTGCTAGGCGCTTTGCGTATAGCGATTGGCGCACAGGTTGCATGGAGAGGAAGGTGCGAGGTGCTTGGCATATACCGATTGGCGCACAGGTAGAATGGAGAGGAACATGCCAGGTGCTTGGCGTATAGCGATTGGCCCACAGGGAAAGTGCAGGGGAATGTGCAAGGCACTTGGCGTATAGCGATTGGCGCACAGGTAGAATGGAGAGGAAGGTGCAAGGTGCACGGCCTATAGCGATTGGCACACAGGTAGCATGGAGAGGAAGGTGTGAGGCGTTTGATGATTGGCCCACAGAGCGCAGGGGAACGTGCTAGGCACTTGGCGTATAGCGATTGGCGCACAGGTTGCATGGAGAGGAAGGTGTGAGGCACTTGGTGTATAGTGATTGGCCAATAAGGGGAGTGCAGGGGAACGTTTAAGGCTCTTAGCGTATAGCGATTGGCGCACAGGTAGAATGGAGAGGAAGGTGCGAGGTGCACGGTTCGTGTCCGCTGAGGACAGAAACTGAAGGACGTGTATCTCCAAAACGTCGCTAGTCGCTTTTCAATAAAATCAGTCGCTACAGGGTCTGAAAGGTCGCTAAACATTGTGACAGAGGGGCTGTGTTGGCAACAGTGTCTTTCACTACGTGACTGCCGCACCCATCCACTATATGTGGCCCGGAGATCCTCATTTCACCAAAATGCATGTTTTATTTGGTAACCGAATCCCAAACCTTCAGTGAGACGAGAGCATAAAAGATTTTGGGTCGGATTAAATCTTGCAGTGATTTAAAAGCATGTGAAATGCGCCTCCCTAATGACTGTATACCGGAACTTAAAAAGGCCAGAACGAGTCTGCCTCTAAATCTGGGGGCAATAAAGGCCAGAAACTTGAGCAGTGTTTTGAAGAATTCGAGCAGCGGTCTTATTGAAGAGAGTCACAAGGTGATGCGAATTATGCATCAGCAGAGCTGCTTGACCTCTGCGTACCCTCTGACTGCCAAAGCAATAAACAGGTTCAGACAAATACGTTCCTGTGGAGAGAAATTGCAAAAGTGTCACGGACGATGCAAGGTCCTGTGTTCTTTCCCTAAACTTTATTCTATTTTAATGTATTTGGAGAGAAAACTCTCTGGTCACATTCCCAGCTTTCTTTGCAATGCCAGTATTATGCAGAGCTTTTCAACAATATGCCGTTCCGCCTGCCAATTTCAGTTTATCAGCGCTACTCAAGAGCGGCAAAAGACGTGGGCTCTCTCTCTCTCTCTCTATAAGAAGCCCAAAGAGATTTTAGCCCTGGAACAGGAGCTGATGAGGGAACTGAAAAACCTGAAGGGGACAAATGAAGGAGACGTGGACTGTAAAACCCAGTGAACTGGCGTGGACTCTTGGCGGTGCTGTGTACATCTGGGTTTGCTGGTCTGCGCAGGATTTGCACACATCATCCTGGAGGAACCGCTCCTTTATACATGTGATCAGGCTTAGATTTATTGGCACCCACAGTAAAGATTGTTAAATAAGTTATACAACTGGTTCTAAAATTTTTTAAAGAATTCAGCAGATTAATTGGATTCATTCACACTGCTAGGTTTTTAGCTTAGATGCACCTGTTGGACTGACGCTTAGGAGATTTTTTTGCAGTAATTAATGAAACTGGAGGTACAAAGAAAATCTGAGACCTTCCTCATGGCTTATTATAAAAACAGGCAGTCCTGGTTCTTAAGTCTAATTGGCTGAGCTGTCCAGCTGTGACACTATTGACACACACCTCATTCTTATCAATGTGTGATATACAATACATTATTTTTCCAATGTTTTTATAAACTGCGTTATGTAATTTGGCCACTAGATGGCTGGATTTGATTGTTAGACAAACCGCAAACCTGTTACTCAGTGATCAGTATTCACTTCAAAAAACAGACTAGATGTCACCAGTTTATTAATTATTTTGCTTTCAATAAATGCATTTATGAATCAAACCTTGTTTTTATTTTCACCATTTTATAAAAGCAATAACGCACTAGAGGTTGTGTATTATTGTAAATAAATCACGGGAAAGAGGGTGGATAACATCCTATTTAGAGGTAACAAATTGCTGCAGTGTTTGAGGCCAATTACATCCTTAAGTATTCTTTCCTGCCAAAACATTCATGTTCCCGTGTTATATTAAAGCCACAGTTGTATAACGTGGCAGCCAGGCATGCTGGACAACTGTATGTTTCCAAGTTTATGTAAATAGTTTACTGTCTTTTTCTTTTCTATGTCCAAAGCAAAATCCATAAAGATATGCTTGGCACGTTCAGTGTAAAATTTCTGTAACTGTGAAGCTAAATGTTTAACTTCCTCCCAACAAGAAACACATTAAATCTCAGATCTCGATCAGAGGAACTCAGGAATGCACCACTAAATAAAAAAACTCCAGTTCAGGGTTCATTCCGTCTATGAGAAGACCCAACCTGCCGTACATCATCATCCCTACGGCGATGACAAGCACATTGACGTCCAAACATTTCACACACACCATTTAGGCTTTCCAGGAACCCCGAAAACTCATTTCAGAACAAGTCCCTCTGCACGAAGGTGGTTCGCCTTCAGTCCCAGCTGCTGTATTTTTCACTGTTCTTAAAGAACCAGTTTCTATTGTCCTGGGAAGATCTTTGGCTTAACAGAGAACTTCTACGATATAACCGTTTAGACTCCGAAGATCTAGTTGTTAATGGCTCCTTCAGGTCCAGCAGCCCGAACCAGAGCCAGAAATGTTCTACTCTTACATGTGAAAAAAATGGGGCTGTATCACTAAGCGTATTAAAGGTGGGGTCACATCCCAAAGTTTTAGCCAAAATTAAATTCCATAAGAGATTTCTGTTACAGAAACAATTTACACAACACATGAATGTAAGTTTTTAAACTGCAAATTAATAACAACATGAAAACAGTGAGGAAGTTTATCTGTGGTTTTTTTTTTTTCGGCCCGCTTGCCACATGGATCATCCATTGATTTTGGGCAGGTGGTTTAGCACACCGCTCCAGGTTTTAAGATGTGGACCCACATACACAACAGATTGGACCTATAGGTATCAGTTTTATAGGTCTGCTGAATGTGGACCAGATTAATCTATTGATTTGAGCACCAACAGTGGCCCATAAGCAGGTTGTCAGTGCCATCCATACAATAAAACACACACACATACACACTAAGTGAAGTAAGCGCACCTGTCGGAAGCGATGGGCAGTCTTGTATCCGGCGCCCAAGACCACTTGGGGTTAGGTACCTTCATAATACTTGGTGAAAAAGAGGTCGCAAGGCTGGTTCTTTACCCACAAATCAATGACTGCCCCGATTACACCACACCCCTGGGGGCAGAGAGAATTAAGTGCTTCATTTAAGTGAGCATACGGTGACATTGGTAGCTTTGAGGTAATGATACCTGGACTACAAACCAGAAGGTTGATGATGTTACTTTAAGTAAGGTCTCTATATCTGGGTGGTTAGGATTGCATAAAGAAAAGACCTCTGAAAGTCAGTTTTAAAATCAGTTTTAAAGCATGAATTCATACCCCAATGTTGAACAGCCACTCATCTGGTGCTTGTAATTGCATTACATTAGTCCACATGCAGTACGCATTTCAGATTTTAGCCTGGCCTTAGCATTTGGCAGCAACCTGAACCGATGCTGCATCACTACGGCATTTTGACGACGCTGACAAAACCACACTATGCACATTGAGAGGTTCCAGGTCCAAGGCTGCTCGATAAATCAGAAGTCGTGGGAAAAAGCGCAAAACAAACAGGCGGCAGGGAAAAGGGGCTTCATGATGGGAATCTTGTCCAGTGTCTCTTCTTTCGGCCTCCCTTTTTCGTCGCTGGCCCTCCCTGTCCTGAGGCCCCAGCGGTCATGCTCAGCTGCCTCGACAGAGACACTCGTTCTTTTCCTCCTTTTCAACCCCATTTTGCCTCTTCCCCCATCTTTCAGAAAGAGCCTTTTGCCTCATCTCACCCCTAAAAATCTCCCTCGTTCCCCGCCGCTCCCTCCCTTATGCAACGCCACTCTCCTTTTTTCTGCGACGACTGACCCCTTCTTGTTTCATTATTCAGGCCTCGCCATTGTATAACATGTTCCTTTTCTTTCCAAACGACAAAGAGGGCATTTGATCAGAGGGTTACGGTGCGCAACTCGCAGAAATGCGACTACGTGGTGGTAACCTTTGTTCGGGGCCCGCAACGCCGCGTTGACCTCATCGCTCCTGGTGTAAAAGGCCTGAAGCTATTCAAAAGCCAGTCTCACTTGCTGAGCACATTCAGGCAGGCCTGGCCAGTCACAGATATTAACAGAGCTTCTTTTTTCCTCCTTCCAGAAGACTAAAAACAGCAATAAGGCCTAAAGGGTATAGATCTTTAATTGTATTAGACATGTTCCTTGTGTGTTAGGTCATTGCTGTTATGCACTGTTTTTCTAAAAGGTCTTAGACTCAATTTTCCCCCATAACCTTTGCGTGCAGTCAGTCATTCACATTCATACCCTTAGGGAACGGTGTGCAGTTGATCAGTAACATCTGACTTGTTTTGTTTTGTTACCTTGCATGCTGTGGAGAATATTCCAGACTTTGAATAGGTGAAATAGTGTGTGGAGTCTGCATGTCCTCCCTGTGCCAGAGACATGCTGATCGTTAAATCTAATTACCTCTCTTGCCTCGTTTGTTAAAGTTCCTGTGTGGAAACAGCCAGTGCTGATAAAACTCCAAAATAATTGTGAATCTAATAAACTAATGTAAACAAAAGATGATAAAAAAAATCAGAGATAAGAAACATATTTAGTAATTAATTTAATAATTAGCTATATTTCACAAATAAACATGATGTCCTGTGTAGATGAAAACCGTAAAAGTACAGAAATGTAACACACACTCTACAATAAATACTTTTTAATCTTTGCTTTAAAAAAAAAAAATTCTGATAAAAATATAGATTCCAATAGAAAATAAAAAGTCAGCGGATGCACCCCAAAAAAATATCCCTGTACACTATACAGCCAAAAGTATCTGGATATCAAGGGCTGCACTTCATCAATAGTGGGAGACTCCATGTTGACTCAGCCAAGCGGTCTTTGTTTTGTCGCGTGAGCATCCAGTTTAAAAGTTGTGCTCAATATTAAGGTATTATTTTACTAGCAACATTTGAGAATATGTTTTTAGCGCGCAATTCAAAAAATGAGTATAATTGCTCACTTATATTTGCCCTGCTCCCACTCAAATGTTCTTTAAAACTGTTTATGCTTATTTACATCTTGCATTGTGTTGGGGAGCTTGTGTGAGCATTCAAATGATCTCTGTACGTTGTGTTTACCCTGCAGGGAGAGCGGCAGTGTCTATATGGGGGTTGAGGAGCGAATAGGCAAATTGTCGTATGAAACAGCCGAATCTGATTTGATTAGAGCATTCAGTTGGTTTCTGCCCTGCTGAACAACCAAACTTGTTATTAAATGCATTTGATTTGTTCTTCTTTTCATTTTCATTAGAAATTATTAATATTATTTCGACTTTACAAATATTGTCTATACCAGGGTTTCATTATGGTTTTATTTAAATCAAATACACCGGTTGATCACTGTAGTTGAATGTCATTTGGTACTTTGTGTATAGGTCCATATTTAAATGTTCAATCACTGGTCTAGACAATTTAACGCTTTGAGCTTTTTGGCAACAGTTAGGGAAGGCCATTAGCTGCTGTTACGGGATGTTTTTTTGTGTGCAATCTTTCATTTATTATCTTCTGATTAATCCTCTAGTAGTGTTGTGTATTTGGGGGGGGGGGGGCATGACCAAGGTTCCCCTTCACCATTCAAGGGCAAACGTTTCAAACACTGGGCAGGACACCCAGGCCAGCATGCCAATCTATCGATGGGCACACACTCACTCACACACACATTGACTATATAGGGGCAATTTAGAGCAGTCAATTTATCTTGAATCCATTCATTCATTCATTATCCTCTACTTAATCCTTTTATAGGGTTGCGGTGGAGTTCCCCATGCCCATCCAAGGGAGAACGTTTCGCGCCCTGGACAGACACACCCCGGACAGGGCGCCAATTTATCGCTGGGCACACACTCACTTACACAGCCACACACACAAACACACACTTCATGGGAAGTTTAGAGCATTCAATTGACTTTGAAGCCATGTTTTTGGACTTTGAGAAGAAAACGGAGAACATGGAGGAAACCCAAACGTACACTTCACCCAGATTGAAATTTAAACCTGGATCCCCAGCACTGATGGGCGAACATGCTGACCACTTAGCCATCTTGCCGCCCACTGTGCAATCGAAGTTTATAAAAAACAAAGTTGGATGGATTTGTTGTGGAAAACTCTCCCAACCTCGTCCCACTGAACACAAGGCATTGGGATGTTGCATGCCAGCCAGGTCTTATTGTTCTATATCAGTTCCCGTCTTTCAGTGTGTTGGGTCCCTATGCAAGACGGTCAGCCCTTAAGACAGGTTTTAAATTGTAAATGCCGATGGTGTCCATGTACTTTTGGTCATAAAGTGTATGGGGTTAAATGCACCAGACAGGTTTGTATCATGAAACGTGACTGTAAAAAACAAAGTAGCTGCCATGTGTGAGGCTTTGTGTATAGTGTCCTATTACCGGGTACATTGTCACTTAACTGATAATTTCCTGTTATCAGTTTGACTTTACAGTTTGTATTTCAATAAGACACACTCAAATCTAGAGCCCTGTCTGATTGTTCAAGCTATCATACAAGAGAATGCGTCTCCTCACTTCACATTCAGACTCTATATAAGTTTCCTCCAGTATGCGTCGTCAGTTAACCCTCGTCCGATGGCCAGGCTTTGTCCTCTTGTTCCCTTGATAGGGGAGGATTTCAAAGGGCTTGTGGTCCGTAAGTAGGTGCCCCCGGGGCAGGCGCTTCATGAAGTGAGCTTCTCGGTGGTGCTGCTGTGTGCGGGTGGCCTTCCTTGGCCGTCCCTTACGTGTGAACGCCATGTACCAGCCTTTGTACTTAGCATTCTGCAATGCGGTGTAGTTGTTCTCCAGGACTATTTCGGTGAAAATGCAGTCCCTGCCATGACCCTTCCGCTAAAATGCAAGATATTACAGAGAAAAGAGTTAGAATTTGTTCCCGTGACATATGAAGTCAAGCGGAAGTCAAATGAAGTCCAAAACGGCTCTTAAAAGCCTTATTTCGGTATTTGATCAACATAAATCGTGTCCCTTACCCGTCCAATCAGCATTCCTTTTTTGTTCATGCATATGTAAAAGCCCGCTTTTGCCCCACGGATGCGAATCCGACTCCCGAATGTGTCCGTCTCCACAATGAGATTGGCTAAAAAAAAAGGACGGACATACAAATTAAACAATTCGAAACATTCTCACAAGGAAGCTGTAACCTCACACTTGCTTGCTTACTGTCTTTTTCAGGATAAATGGCTTTTATGTCGGTGCTTTATATAAAAATGCTTCAAATAATCAATAAATTACCACTTTCAATGATGAAACACGGCGATAACATTTCTGACTGAACCTAATAAACTGAGCTTTTTTACACGGATGCTAATGTAAAGCTAATGCTAACATTAACGCTAACCGCTTACTCTAATGCACTCTTCCTATTTACTGTTTATCCCATATTTGCACACAGTTCATAAGTCCTGAAGTTCTTCTGAAGAACTACTTTCTTAGTAAATGTTCATGTAGAAGGTGAAGAGGTAAGATGAGTAATTGATGTCTTTTCCAGACCGAGTGGGTTTTTCCCAAGATTCCTCTCCATGCTGAACAATGTGGATGACAATATATAAGCTGGTCTGAAGCCCAGTTCTAATATCGGCTAAATTAGGACATATTTGAATCCTTTTAGCCGAACTTTAACATATAAGCTACTGGAAAACGAAGTACAGTGTGTTCAGTCCAGTACAGACATGTCATTGTTCTGACAGTCCTTAAACCTTAATAGCGATGATTTTGTAGGCAATCCTTATTTTTAAAAGACCATTAATTCTAGATACACTATGAATAAAAATATCCAGCCACAGAAGCTTTTACAACGTCTCAATATTGGTTGGTCCCCTTTGCTGCTAGCACAGTCTCCATTGTTCTTTCATAAAAGACTTTTTGAATGATTATGCCACGCATCTGGATCTTTAACAAATGGATCCAAAGGTAGATTTTGTGAAGGAACTGATGTTGAAGGAATTTTAGTTTTAGTTTATCCCAAAGATGTCCGATGTTAAGGTCAGGGCTCTGTGCAGGTAAATCGAGATCTTCCAAAGCAAACCCTCCTTAAATCATGTCTTTATAGTCATTTTTGTTGGAATTTGTAACAAACAATGGCTGTGCACATAAGTGTTGGAAGCATACATTATTCCAAAAACCTGAATTTGTCTACATAATCTACAATAAAGGGATATTATCAGGTTATGTAACACTAAGTGGATAGATGCTTGATTTTTTTTACACCTGTAGCAATGGGACTGAATTAAACTCCTGGATTCATTAAGTAACATGTATTTCCCGTTACTTTCCATATAGTGTCAGTTAGTCTAACCAACCCAGAACTATCTGCTTGAATACTGATTTTGGCAATAGTTTTGATAAACGGTTATGATCGTTGGTCATGCTGCATGACATCACAAAAACAGAGTAGCTGGTTGTTCTGCAGATTGCAAATGTAAATATCCATCTATTTATTATTTTACGCTTATGCTTAATCCAATACTCCGGTTGGGGGCGGGGGGGGGGAATGTTTTGTGCGCTGGGAAGATACACCCAGCACAAAGCATCAATCTTCACTAACAGACACGCACACTATATAGGGGCAATTAGGGGCAGCCAATTCCCCTTGAATCCATGTGTTTGGACTGAGGGAGGAAACTGGAGAGCACGGAGGAAAACCCATGTGTATCAAAATTCAAACCTGAATCCCTGAACGCTGAGAGGCAAACATGCTAACCACTAAGCCACCGTGTCGCCGTCGTGCCTAATTCTAATTATTTTTAAATTAACTATATAAATTTATTTAACTCCTCAATACAACTCATCTTATCACCTTCAGGCACCTTATGCAACAGGTTTAAAGGTTTCCTCACTTGAAATTAGTTCATGTTAGGGTTAAAAAACTAAACAATAGAATTGAGCATTATGTTTTTGTCATTTTTGTTATAAGGTTATAGTTATTTTAAGCATTTTATGAAGAATTAGCAATCTTTCTTACCGTGCACATCTCCATCATCACCATTAGCTACCACTCTCTTATTGTTTAGCACCTGTACGTGTCTTCCACTCGTACGACTGTACAGCTGGTAGGTGCGAGTTAACCTGCGGCTTGTGCGGTCCGACAAACGGCTGTGCTCTGTTACATGCTGCCTGAAGTTTGGCACCGACACAGAATGGACTGCCATCTGCATTGATAAAATCATATGTTTAAAATTTTATATATACAGTAAAATCATTTATGAGGATGAAACACAGATATGGGACTTGTACAGCTTTTAAGTTACGAAGCCCCAGATTCTGATGAAGACTCATTACATTTTTCAGAATAATTCATAGTTTGTTATAATTATAGTTCAGTTAGTCCCTAATAATCACTGCAGGTTTTTTGAACAGTCACTGCATAAGCTTCATAAATGTTTATTCACTTTTCCAGATCTACTGTATATTATGTGGCACATAGTGAGAACACTGAATGTAAAGCAGGACTCCCACTGCAGAAGGAACAAATCCAAGAAACAATCAGCCACCTAATCAGTTTAGAAAATCCAGCTCGCTCAGTGAATTGCTGTGAAAGGTAACCCGAGATGAGCTTTGCTAAATTTACAGACATTAACTGGAGGCGATCACTAAATCTTGGATGCCATCACTGTTTCACACAGCACACCGCTGCGCCACCATGAAGCACCCTGAAACTCTAATACCATCAGACTTTAAATAACCCTGTACATTGTATAATGTTATGCAACATGGACATGTCCAGGACTTTATATCACAAATTTCCACACATCTACAGGTCTGTATAGTGAGTATGTTCAGGTTGAGAAGATTTTGCAATAACTGCAGACTATTATTATAGTGTTTCAGATTGAACCTATAATCTTTCTCTAGCCCACTATCTGCTCATTCAGTTTACTGGTGTTAGAGATGCGGCTTCAATGTAGTGAGCAGAGCACCACTTGGGGACAGATGACATGCCTCTGATGAGCTGTTTAAACCCAAGTGATCTTTCACCTCTGCCTCTCCATGCACCGTTTCCCTAAATGATTCCTTTTCATTTCAGCCGTGCCTCGTACCCACATGGTATTACCATTAGGACTACCTTTAGGGCATGAAGGCCTACGCCTTTTCAAGATGTTTGAATTTTTGCCAAAAGTAATAATGTAGCCTATGGATAAAGTATATTTATTGGGGTCACACAACAGCATTGAGCTCAAGCCCAAAATGTAGGGTAGTACTTATATCACACTTTAGATTCCCCACTATTCTTTCTCCAGTGGCAGAAAGGTTGGCTTTCACGGTCTTCATAAAACAGCAGAATGTCTGTTGCAATGTTTAATACACTTTGCAGAGACTTACCTGCATGTAGAAGATGAGAGTCATGGTCTGAAGCAACCTGGAATAAAATAAATAAATGAATAAATAAAGATCTGTAATCAAAACATTAATGAACATGTTCTAAGCCGCAGAACACTTTTCTATGATCTGATAAACCCAGTACGGGCTTAGCCTGGCCACAAATGTGATAATCAAAATGTCTCTGGTGTTTAATGCTCATTTGTAGTTTATAAACATATATATGATAAGGCTTGCTTAAGAAACAGTATGCATACCTTTTAAAACACAGATATCAGGTCAATCTACATGATCTTGGTTTCTATGGACAGATTAAATCTCAGGGCAGCTATTTCCAGTGTCACTAACACGTTGAATGTTACAGTACCTGTAACTGTTTCATTTGAAATAAGGGTAGCCCCATGTGGATTCGCCATTTGGCTACCTGAATATACCAAAGTGTGCCAAATGCGTTTGCTTGTCAACTCAGGGTGATTGTGGCTAATTCTTAAGTGTCCAGAGACAAGAGATAAAAGTCAGTGAGTTATGGTTATTATTAATATAGATGACAATTTCTGCATCCATCCTGCTGTAGCTTCTCTCTGACTATCAGCAGCATCTGAGGGTCTGGCTTGTACCCTGTTTTTGGTGACATGATTAGTTTAAGCTAAAATTTTAATTTAGGCTCACAAATCCATACAGTATGCCTTTAAAAAGATTGTTGCGGCTTCATTTGAAGCGATGATCCATAATTTGTTTCATTTCTATTTGTTTTACAGCACTTTTTTTTTTATCTTTGTACTCTAAATGTTGCGTGATTTTATCTTTTGTATTGTTTTTTTCTGTCCTTGGGTGCCCTGTAAGGCACATATGAATAAAATTCTAATAATTATTATGATTATTATTATTATTTTCACGGTTTGATTAAAAACAACGAACTGATTCATTAGGTTTATTTTGTATTAAATACAACAACAACAAAAACGATGCTATTATTATTATTATTGTTATTATTATTATATAATATTATAATAATATATAATTATAATATTATATATTATTATATAATATTACATAATAATAATAATAATAACAATAACAATAATAATAATACAAATTCCCTGGTTTAAAGTTATTTCAGCCTCAGCTGGACCAAGATATGTGTGACTTACAGGTAACCCCATTTAGACGATTTCAGCTTCATTTTGAAGTTGTCCTCTGAAATAAATCCTTCATGAGTCCTTTTGTTCAAAATGTTTCTAAGAATATATTCCGTTGTTGATCAATTACAATCGACGCTGTCAGTCCGCCCAGAAAATCCATTAATTCATTTCTCCGCCGCACAAATGGATTAGCCGCAATCGATGGGATGCGTCGTGGATCTTGAACTTTATAACGAATTGTAAACAGCTCGATAAAATAGAATCAATTACGGAAAAGGCGTTTTTATGGCGTGTCTTAATTATTTTTATTTACACCTGGCTTAATAAAGATTCTAAAACTCGAAATGCTTAATTATAAGAGGAAAAGGTGTCAGATCGTTTAACAGAAAGCTTCTTATAACCTGCTGCGGCTTTGGCAGCAAGAGAAAGCCCGCAGAATCACTTGTTCATCTCCCGGTGAAAAAGTGCGGCTGCGCTCCGTCTGCGCTCTGTGCCGGAGGAGCGCCTCCTCTGAGCGCTTAAATCTCTGCAAGGACGCGAGAACACGCACACACACACACACACACACACACACACACACACACACACACACACACACACAC
>JAOUQT010000024.1:4918898-4930930 GCA_025769995.1 Xyliphius kryptos
GGTTGTGTGCGGAGTCTGTGTGCGGAGATTGTGTGCGGAGACTGTGTGCGGAGATTGTGTGTGTAGATTTGAAACATTTCAACAGAAAGCAGATTCTTTGTGGTTGAAAGAAAGTTTTTCTAAATGTTCCATATTTATTTTACTTTTTTCTAGTTTTTAACAATCGTAAGGTGAATGGTTTGCTTTCGGGGGTGGGGGAGGGGGGTTTATCAGATGATGATGTGACCGTTTCAGGACGTCACAGAACATAAAAAATAATTTCTTATTTCTTCTCCATTCTGATGGTCAGTGTGTTCTTCACTAAGTTGTTATTGACCTCCTCTACATAAATAAGTGCACTTAGTAGTGACCGTGTGATTGGACGATTAGATATTTGTGTACCTAATAAAGTGGCCAATGAGTGTAGATATATATATAGTGGTGGACAAATCATAAATTTATTGATAAGCTCACTAGAGTACAAGCTTAAGTATACAAGAAGTAAAAAATGAAAAATACCCCAGACATTTATTCATGTCCTGGAAGCCGGGGTAATTATATAAACGTGACCCACATTTGGTCCAGTACCGTGCGCTAACGTGCGTATCGTATACGTTTATTTATTCGTCTCGATTTAACAGTCAAGTATGAAGCAGTCAGAAAAAAGTCATGACCGTCTCAGAGGGAGAGGTGTGATGGTGCACCGAGCCATTTTACAAATATTGCCATGGGATTGTTATTTACACAATTCAGCTTCTTCCACATGCTGCAGGTGTAAAGGTATTTAAGGCTCTAGATTGTTATTGTGCCAGTGGCGTGAACTTTTTCATTCTGTCTGCTGCTTTTAAATTATGCACAATTTGTGCCTGAAATGGTGCAGAAAACTAACTGGCGCTGGGGTATAATTCCGGTACGACTCGGATTCATCCAAGTGGATTAGTCAGGTCTCGTGTGAAAGCTTGACACAAGCTGAAGGGTAATTTTTGAAAGGTGATCACTGTAGTCCCTGTAGTTTTTCACGGCCAGTGGTTTTAATCCTCCAGGGCCACAGACTTGGCTCACGTGCGTGTGATTAATAGCTAGGTCCTGTGTTTTTCTCCATCGACATGGGATGCATCATATAAGGGTCATATATTTAAGATGAGAGAGCTGTTGTGTTAGCTGAGCGCTGCAGTGTTCAGAGTCTGAAAGATCTTCCCGAGTACAAGTGTGAAGCCAAGCACCGCGTTGAAGTTCAAAATGTCTAAATGCACATGGGTGTGGCACATGTTTAACCCAATAAACGATCTGTCTGGAGGCAGCAAGTAATAATGAAGAAGCATGTAATCTGCATGTAATCTGCATGTAATCTGCATGTAATCTGCATGTAATCTGCAAAATCAGTGCATTGATACAAAGTGAAGGAAATGACAGTGTCATGTGGCACATTAGTGTTTGCTCTCTGGTCAGAAAGTTTTGGCTGTGAACTGCAATGTTCCTCCCTCACATCACTCGTAAAACATTATATGACTCTGGATAGCATGATTATTTCTATTTCTCAAGGTTTTACCCTGAGTCGAATGGAGTCTTATTCCTGCAAGATGTGTCATGTTACTGTGAATTGTGTTACATATAATCACACGCTACACTGAATGTTCTCTGAATTTGGACCACCTGTCAGGTGGCATATTACCACTGATAAAGTCACCCACCTGGTCGTCACATCACAGTCCTATTCTGCACAACAGAAGGTAACATTTACCATTTAAACGGAGCGTGACTTCAGCAGCGGAAAAATATCTGGATCCTGGAAATGTGGTGCCAGAGTAATAACAAATGGATGGCAGACGATCTTGTATCACTAGTGTACTGAGTAAAGGTACCATCGATAAACATCCAGGTCACACAGTGGGTATCCAGGAGAAGAGTGTTGAATGTGTGTAGATACTTAAATGGGCATGGTTCAATGCATGTATGAAGGATCTTCACCACCTTGAGGTGATAATAACCTGTTATTAGCCAGGTGTTCCTAATCCAGTGATTGTTCAAATGAGAGTAAATGCTTTAGTGTGTTGTTTTCTTTAAGTTAAGTAAGTAGTAGACAGGGGTGGCATGGTGGCTTCGTGGATGTTGCTGTCGCCTCACAAATTCTGTGTGGAGTTTGCATGTTCTCCCCATGTCCGTGTGGGTTTTCTTCAGGTTTTCTGGTTTCCCCCCACATTCAAAAGACATGTGCATTAGGTTGACTGGAGGTTAAGTGGCCCTTACTGTATGAATGTGTGTGTGTATGTGAGAGAGAGAGACCTAAGATGGATTGGCTCCCTGTCTATGGTTGTTCCTGCCCATCCACCCAGAGTTGCAGAGTGGGTACCAGCTGGCCCGGGGACCCTGTGTGGATCAAGAGGAAGAAAATGAATGGATAATTAAATATAAAAGCAGTAGACATTCCTTCTCTGGTTGTCTACTCAATACCCCTAAATTAAAACATCTTAAAAACTCTATATCACCTGCAATCTTCATTGTGCACTTTGCAATATATTAGAAACACAACACAGTCGAGCGCGTAGTCGCTTTCAGTAATTTAGTAAACAAATGTGAACAACATTAAAGTAGTTAGATAGAATGATTTGAAACAGTGTAAACAGCTGCACATTGGAATCGTAGGCAGGGTGCAGGATCTTCCACCAGCATGCTGTGAGTGTTTGGAGTGATTAGTGTGCTCTCGCCTCGGGCCCTTTTCAGCAGGTTCCTAGCCACAATGTGCTCTATAAAACAGGCTAGTCCTGCTTGCTCTCAGTAATACCCAATCCCCCCCCCACCGCTACCATTATTCATAGTTTCCGACAACCTGCTCGAGTGCTTTTGTAAACGTCTGCCCTCAGAGATAAACGGATTTTCCTCATTTTCTCATTCGGAAAAAGTTTGAAGCCAGACACAATTAAGCATTTGTAAATGTGGACATGCATCGGCAAGTGATCGCAGACGATGCTCAGAATAGTTCACCAATATTTCACCATCATTTCTGTGTGGCGTTTGCATGTTATCCCCAGTTTCGTGTGTTTTTTCCTCCGGATGCTAAGGTTTCATCCACATTCCTAAGGCATACACATTTGACTAATTGGGGTCTCTAAAGTGTCTCTAAATGTGTGTGTGGCCTTACAGGCGCCCTGTCTAGGGTTGTTCCTGCCTTATGCCCAGAGTTGCTGGGTGGGCACCAGGTTGCTTACAATCCCATGTGGTTGAATGAATGAATTATACATCTACTCATGCCGGATGCCACCTCTCGGATCAACAGCACGTGGCTGACAGCTGTGTAACGTTCAGCTGGATGTTTGTTGATGACTCCTTCACACTTTGTGATACCTTAGTACATGAACAACCCAAAAGTGCACCCCAACTCTGAGCTACAACTATTGGTCAGTGGTAAAATTTGCTCCATTTATCTGTAGGTTGTAAATGATGCCTTCTGCTGTGCTGGGGCAGATCAGATGCCCATATATCAGTAGGGTATATCAGAGAAAACTGTGAAAGCCACAAACCGGGGGGGAAGGGGGGGCTTACTTTAGCAGCAATCGTGTGCAAGTTGCTGATCCTGTCAACATTCAGTGTAACTCATAAATCTGCAAGTGTAAATTATTCATTGTTGTTATTTTTTATTCATTTATTGTCATCCACTTAATCCACACAGTCACGGGCCACCCGGTGCCCACCTGGAAACTCTGGGCGCAGGGCAGGACAACCCTAGACAGGGTGCCAGTCCATCAGAGGGCACATACACACACAGTCACACAAACATTCTAAAACTAAGGGCCAATTTAAAGACAAAAATGAACCTGGCATGCATGTCTTTGGAATGAGGGAGGAAACTGAAGACCCCAGAGAACACCCACTCAAACACGGGGAGAACATGCAAACTCCACACAAATTTCCCGGGCCACCCTCATAGCTCTCTTTGAGCACAGCGTTATGATAAAGTGACCAGTGTCTCATTTATTTAACAACAGTCCTGCATGAGGAGAAGTTTTCCTCACAGGGTGACTGGACAGAGGACACTAGAGACGAAAGAGTGAGAGAATGTCATGGTGTATTACTGGGACATGAATAAAAAGCCTATATTTGCACTGATTAATGTAAATGTGGAATGTTACAGACTCAATGTCTATAGACACACAACAGTGGTACAATGTTTGCCAGTTTAATGGGCAGCTTTTTCTATAAAAACTGCTGGTGGTAGACAAATCTGACTCTCTCCTGTCTGTGCACAGTGCCTGGAGCCATGCAAAGAATCTTGGGAACAGAGGGACGGATCCTGTCGAGAGCCATGCGAGGTACTGACTACAGAGTTTTTTTAACTTACACCCTTAATCACGGCTGCTAAAAAAGAAAGCATCTGCGAGAGTCAGAGTCTCCAGAAGAACTGTGTCCGGTTCTCAGTTCAGTTCAAAGTTCATCTGGAGAATTTTACTGTCATACTTTCACAACGAAACCCACCGGTTCCATTCCCGGTATTGCCAAGTCGAATACGGCTGAAGTTATCTAACCCCTGATTGACCCCGGGCGCTGGGGAGGCTACTAACCACTCCGGGCATGTGTGTATGTGTGTGTATTTTCTCAAGAACAATGGCATTTTCAAACATCTTGGAATTTTCACACATGCCATCGACTTCTGCCAGTTTTAAATATTTATAATTTATACAGTACCAGGGTTCGATTCTGCTCGTGGATCCAAAACGATAGAATTCTGTTAGTTCCATACACATCGTGCTTGTTTAATAATTCAAAACTCTGGCTACTTATAAATGCACGGCATGTCGAGCAATACCCAGTAACACACACACACACAAGGTTCTACAATGATGTAATAAATTAAAATGTCATATTTAGTAACCATCTATTCCAAGCTACGAAGATGTGCCCATCTCTTTTGCATCAGTCTTATTGAAACATTAATTTTCATTGGCAACGGTTTTGCAAAAATGGCCAACGAGAGATGTTCCTGGAAATGACCACAGCAACGATAAAGGTCATGAGTGCTGCATGTTAAAAGCAAACAAATGTAAGTCTGCTGCTGATTTTAGTTTCCTGTGTCCTCTTTGTCCCAGCGTGTGTTTGCCAAGCGTCATGGCGAGTGTGTGACGAGCTGCGAGTTTCTGCGTTCGGTAATGGTGTTAAAACAGGGCGAATGTCCGGCTCCGGAACGAGCCAGTGGGTTTGCTGCAGCCTGTGTGGAGAGCTGTGAGGAGGACAACGAATGCCCGGGACACAAGAAATGCTGTGCCAATGGCTGTGGGCACACATGCCAACCGCCCAGAAATCTCTACAGAGGTACCTACTAGATTTTGTGCATCTAAATGGTGGACCTATTGAACCAGGTGTCCCTAATCCAGAGATAGATTCAGTATTATGTGATACTTGCAGGTCCTGGGTTAAAGTTATTTCATTTTACTGTCTACTCTACCCGCTGTATGTGGTCGGAATTAATCTTGACATGATATTATTGTTCCTTGTTGACCAGGTGCACCACTGAAGCCCAGGAAGGAGCTAGTGTTTGAAGAGATGTCATCTGGTGTGTTAGAGGTGCGCTGGTCATCCAAATTCAATGTGTCAGCTGAACCGGTGCTGAACGTGTTGCAGAGACGCTGGAATTATGGCATCCACCCCAGTGAAGATGGTGCCACTGAGTGGGAAGTGGTAGCACAGGTCTGTATGTGTCTAGATGAATGTTCTCGTACATAAGCGCCAAGGACAGATAGGAACATGCTCAAGGTGCGAGATTTGAATGAACAAATATAGATTTTTTCCACCATCATTCCTTTGAACTTACACAGTATTATGTTGTGTATTCTGTCAATTCGAACAAATTCTTTGATTCCAGCAGAAATACAGTGTACAAGCTGCTGCAGAGGTGCAGCGGTGGTCCTTAAGACTCAATTGTTTACTTTAAGTGATGTTTACATTCCCATATGAAAGACATATTGTACAGCTCCGCACCTGCAAAAATATGCGTTAGTACCTGTTTTCATCTAGGTCCACTATCCTTTTATCCACCCATCTATTCACTGCTTGATCTTGGCTTTCTTCATGAAAAAACACAGTCGTTCATGTTTTCTTCTCCCCCTCCCCCTCACAAATCCACCATCATGCCATAGCTTCTTGTAGTGAGTGCTGAAATTGTTTTGATATAGACCTCAGAGGAGCGTGTGTGGCTGGCGGATATTCGCCCAGGTCGCTGGTACCAGTTCAGAGTCGCAGCAGTCAACGTACACGGGACAAGAGGATACACCACCCCCAGCAGACACTTCAGATCCTCCCGAGGTAAAGAAAGATGAATCAAAAAACATGTTAAAAGGAAGAAAAATATGCTTTTTTAACCTTATCTCGCTGAGGGCAGTCGGGCATTTTTTATCCAACTTTTCCAACAATGCTGGAGCAATTCACTGATTTTTTTCTCCATCACGCTGCAAACGCTCCCATGGACATGTTTATTTATATGATGCTTTTACCCTAGACATGGGCACAGAGCAGATTTACAGAACTCTGGGTGTAAATTTAGATTATAATGAGCAGATCTAAATGAAGAAAACCTCATGGAGACAATACGAGGAAGCAAAGCTTGTTTTATTCTAGTGAAAATGGATTGTTTTACCATGAATCATTACAGTATAAAAGTTTATCATGACACGTTCATAGTCACTTCAATCACATTCCGTTCTGATGGTCAGTTTGTACTTCACTAAGTTGTTATTGACCTCCTCTACATGAATAAACACACTGAGTTGTGACCATGTGACTAGATTATTGGATATTTGTTTTACCGATTTGGTGGCCCTGTGGAACGGTGGTAGCCCAAAGGACTCAGGGTTGCTCCCCTGGTAGGGCGACCTTGGAAATTTTAAGTTGAGTTTGTATCTTCTTCCCGTGTTTGTGCAGGTTTTCTCTGTGTACTGCAGTTTCCTCCTGCATTCCAAAGACATTAGGTTAATTAATGTCTCTAAAATGGCCCTTTGTGTGTGACTGTGCATGTGTATATGCCCTACAATGGAGTAATGCCCTGTCTAGGATTGTTTTTGTGCTTGCGCCCAGAATTTCCTGGTGGGCACCAGTTGACCCATGACCCATGTGGGCATAGCCTAAATATAATGGATGCATGGTTAAAACAGAATAAAAACATGGTGTATGTTTAATGCCAGTCCATTAGATTCGGAAAAAGCTAATTATACTCCCTTTCATTACTAATCATGTTGTCACTTGACTCTTACAGATCCATCCCCACCCCCAGCACCCACTGACCTCCAGGTCAGTCACATGAACTTTGGATCAGACAGGTCAGTATCGGTGCATGTGACCTGGGTGTCTCCAGCTGACCTGGATGTCCCAGTGCATCACTACAAATTATCCTGGAGCTTGACACCCAGTGAAGGAGGCTACTCCATGCTGTCCAAACTCAAGAAGAGAAAGACTATCAGTGGGGTAATTCTTATTCACCTTTCACCCATTCTCATCATTATAATCTTTATATCTCCTCAAACCTGGTCCAAATCCACCCCGAAGCTTAAAGTCAGACCATCCACAAGCTCCCTTTTTAATTTTGTATTCAGCAACCCACAACAGACGAAATATCACAGTGCAAAGAGGCATAGGATAAACAACTCGCAAGTTCCACTTTGATCACGCCAAGCTTTATATTGGATGCCAGGATGGTATCACATTGCATTAAACCCACTACAGGCTGAACTTCACGAGTCTGTCCGGCACATGGCCAAAAACAGCATATCAATTCTCATTGCGTTTGAGAGTGGGAAATCTCTTAATAACAACCAAATTGTTTTCTTTTTCAATGAGGTCATTTTCAAGGAGTTTGTAGGGTTTTTTTCTCCCCATTAATTTTGTCCATGGCTTCTCCACTGTTTGTTTTATGTACATGCTGCATTTTCTCAAAGAAAACTCAATTATTTGTTGTAATTCTCGTGTTAAATTAAATTTATTTTAATAACCACGGCATGAACCGGGACTCATGAAAAATGTGGATTAAATGGAGAACCTCCTGCACTTCATTTGAAGCTTCTATTACAAAAAGAAATAATGATGCAATTAGATTGACGAAGGCCATAATGTGATGCCATGTATTAATAGAGAATTGCATCATGCTTCTATATAACACACTCATTAAAATTCTAAATGTAGTTCCTATTAAAAATAAATAATTTACTCCTTCATTTTTAAAGGTTCACATATGGTTAGATATTTGTTTGGATCCGGTACAAAATGATTTGATATTTACACAAACTACTTTATCTCTGTGGAGTTTGAATGGTAGTCATCCATTTTCTTCCACACCTTCCTCTCCTGAGCAATCTGAGTTATCTGCACTTCTCTAACATCATCTGCACTCGGTAATCAACATTTTAATCAAAGTACCCTGTTATTCTGCACAATGTCTGAATGACCCATTGTGTATGTACACGTGTTCTTATCATTAAATAAAGGGCTGTGTGATTGACACTGAATGACCTCACTAATTGAACTAGCTATGCATTGAACAATGCTATTATTTTGGACACGCCCCTTTCAATTCATTAATTAATAAATTACACAGACCAGAAGCATTCACATCAGGACTGTTGGGTCTTCTGGTTTCTACGACATCTATAGAGAAATATAATTTCCCAGAGGGAAGTTCTATTAAAGTGATCAATAAAGTTCTATTGAATCTAAAATGTGTGATGTGGAAAGCCATGTTGGTCACAACTGTATCTCATTCTTTGTGGAAAAATATTAAACAACATCTAAATTCATTCAGCGCAGAAAAAAATAAAGATCTAAAATAAAACATCAGTCTGAAGAAAAGAACGGAGTACGCTGCGTATTTCTATGACAGTCTGCTAATCTATTGGCATTGTGTTTGTGTGTGTGCAGGATTCTGACTCAGTTGAGCTGGAGGGCTTAAGGGAGGACAGACGTTACACTCTGGAGCTCCAGTCTGTGTCATATTGGGAACAGATTCCTCTCAAGAGCTCCAAGACAATCCTGCGCTTCTCAACACAGCAAACAAGAACCGGTGCGGAATTCACTTACACACTTATCCGAGGAAGAACAGATTTTAGTAAAAAGACCCACATTAGTAACGTTTCTGAATGAGAAAATGAAGCTTTTCTCTGCCGTCAGAACTAATTTAATTCTTTGTGGTACATTTTCAACATAGATGATATTCAGCTACAACTCAAAATTCTAACTGGTCAATCACATGTTCACAACTCACTGTATTTAGTCATCTAGTGGAGGTCAAGAACCAATTACTGAAATACAAACTGATCATCAGAGTGAAGAATAAAAGCAGTTCTAAAGGCAAAAGTCTAAAATATATACCTAATAAAGCCTCAGTGTTGAGCGCCAATAGAAATCAAGTGGCTTCTTTGGCTGGTACTTCCTTGCTGTTGCTTGGTGAACATCTGTAAAAACATAGTCTTCTCTTTCACAATCAAACACTTGCGGTAAATTTTGGCTTTTTCTCTCCGATTCGTAGAATTAGCTTGTTGGCAATGTTGGCACTGCTTATATGGCACTGGTGGATGTGGGTTTCTTTGCTGATACACGTCGTTCATAAATTATACTCCTTATATCAAGGTGAATAGATGATGTTACAGGACGTTGCCATCCCGTACAAAATCACAAAAAAGGGGAGATAGGGAGATTTATTTTTGTAGAAAAACCACTAAAGGACAAGCACAAACACACACAAAAACACAGACAGTGAGGTGACCAAGGTGAGGAACATGGCACGTGATGATACGGCATCGCCAGCGGTGAACAAAGAAGTGAAACATGTTAAATAATAAGACTATGAACGCATGAACAGGCAACAAAACACACACTCACACAGCACAAACACACACATCCACACACAATCCCACATTGAACACACACCCAGGCCCATTGCCACCCATGACATAAACTCAGTTTATTAACAGAAATGGAAATCCGGTGCCCGCTCTGTACAGCCACAGCTCCGAGACACACAACGCGACCCCGAGATAAAGTTATATAAATTAAAGCAAGTTGTTTTTGTTGCTGTGATTTAATTTTCATTCTGTGAAGTAATGTTAGTTTCATTGATGTTCTGCTTTTATTATCAGAACCCACAGCCAGCTCCAACCTTCAGAAAGGTCAATCTGGCATTCTAGATGTAGGCACACCGTTCTACCAGGAAGGACAGCTCCAGGTTCGAGTCTACTGGAAGAAACGAGGTAAGAGAAAAGTGATGGATCGTGTCTTTCATCAGTCCAGCGCTAGAGGGGAAACCCCTTCTTGAAAATGCTGCTATCTCGAAGCATAAAGCTGCCTTTGTGTAAATGAACTGCTTTTCATGAACGTAAAGATCAAGATTAAAGCAGGAACAATGGCATCCTCGCTGTTTGGCACAGAAGTCTGTCAGATTTATCATGTGCTAACATGACCATCTCTGCTTAGAAAGAAACAGCAATGGCTAGCGAATGATTTTATACTAACCCCTGGAGAGTATGGTGTCTTTTTAATCAAATTCTTTAATGTGATAATAAAAGCAGCCTGCATTTTTATTCTGATCCAAGAACAGAGTTCATAAATCATTCTTATATAACATGCTGATTTTTCATGTGGATGAGAAACAGATTTCAGAAGTATTATCACTTCAGGACATGATCAAGATGACTGCAGTGATATTGCAATGAAACTGACACACGTAGTAGGTTCAGTATTTCTGATGAATCCAGTATGTTCTGTATTTGGTTCAACCGAGTGTCTTTGCTTCATCAGATCCGAGCGTGAGCCGTTACCGTGTGCAGTGGTTCCCAGAGTTTTGTTCTCATAACGGAACCCGACTCCACGAGAAGCTCATTACACAGGTATCATCCCAGTTTGTCTTAACCCACTTGAATACACAGGTGTAGGGGTTGTAACCTGGGAGGAACCATTAATGGATCACTGCTAATGAATCTCACCTGCATCACTTTATAACTGCTCCATTTGGCAAAGTGAATTCAAATGTACACTGAATGTTCACTGGATTAGAAACACCTATTTGTTGTTGTTTAGGAGAATTATGCCAGTTTGCCTGGATTACAGTTTTCCTGCAAGTATAAAGTCATTATCCAGGCTATTGGGTCCAAGAGCCGAGCACAAGCAGAGAGCACTACCTTCTCCACCCCGCCTTGTGCAGCCATTCAAGTAAAGAGCTCCAAACCTATTACCTGCCCTGGAGACCCGGGTGAGTTACCATTACCATATGTGCACAGCATGTCTGCATGTTTATGTCGTGTGATGTTCATTCATCTTCAGTGTAGGTGCTTTATCTTTCCTGATCACTGTAATTGTCCTGTTTCCAGTTGCTTCTGCTAAAGTTCAGGCGAGGGTAGAAAACATTACTGCAGTCTTCACGGTGGACGACAGCAACGTGACGGCTTTGTTCTCATGGGCGGTAGCTGTAAGCCGACCCCTCCAACAGGTCACAGGTTACCAAGTCACCTGGGCGGACGTCACAGCTGAGAGACGCAACAACGACCAGGCCAACAGCCTCATCTCTCAGTCCCAGATCCTTCCTCCAGTAAGTCAGTGCTCTGTTCTATTTTACACAACAGTTAGACATTTTGTAATCAGATGGGTTTTGGCTCCGTCTGTGCCACCTACAGAGGAGTTTGTAAAAACCTGGGCCCGTGTTTTAAAATCTCAAACCTGCATATCTATGTTTTCATACAATCAGAACTGCAGTCCATGTTATTTATCCGGGTTGGAGACATGATTGCAGAATTCAATTCCATTTCTGTACTTGTTTATTCAGCAGCTTTACTTTTATTACTATATTAGGTGCTGGTCATAAAATAAAAAAATCTTGATTTATTTCAGTAATTCCTTCAAAAAAATGTAAACTTGTGTGTTATACTCATTCATCACACACAGACCGTTATACACTGTATTTCCAAAAGTATTCGCTCACCTGCCTTGACTCACACATGATCTTATCCAGGTTCAATATGGCGTCGGTCTCTTTGCAGCTAGAACAGCTTCAACTCTTCTGGGAAGACTGTCCACAAGGTTTAGGA
>JAOUQT010000024.1:4952678-4962723 GCA_025769995.1 Xyliphius kryptos
TCCCAGTAGATCAACAGTTTGTGAAAATACTCAGAACCAGCAGCGTCTGGTACCAACCACCATGCCCATGTTATTCACAGTCACTTCAATCACATTTCGTCTCCATACTGATGGTCAGTTTGTACTTTACTAACAATAACCCTAAACCTAGTGGGTGGCAAGGTTGCACAGTGTGTAGTGCTGTCACCTATAAAGCAAGAATGAACCGGAAGACTTTTGTGAAGGATTTGCCTGTTTATTGCAGGTTTTCTCAGAGAGCATTATATTCAAATTTCACCATGCTCTTGTTTTATATTTTAATACATGGAATATTTTAATTTATTCAATAATTATCTAGGCCAGTTACTGGGTAACATGGGGCACCCAGTACCGCCATTGCCTTGTAATTGGTAGCTGCAGGGATGAGTCGGCTTTCCCAATGCCCGTGTAGCTTATAGCAGTCTAGCCCCTGATAATTCAGTCCAATTGTGCATCATCACACAAGCATAGTAACATAGCATGTGGGATTTGTTGTGGTTCATTAACTCCTTTTTTGTTCTTGCTCAGTGGTCATCATATTTTCCCATGAGATCCTCAACAATTTCCGGATGAACGTATTCTCAAAAGTATTTCTTCTTTTTTATTCATTGTCCAGGCTTCAAGTCCATATGTGGTTACTGGCCACATAGCTTTCATCAGACGTAGCTTAGTGATGGTGCTAATTGCCTTGATGCGCCATATATTTGTCAGTTTGACCATAACCAATATGTCCGTTGAGGTCTAAATATTCAGTTTAAACATGTGCTTATCTCATCTCTGAATACAGACCAGAGAGCAAGACATTTAAAACGATAATTCCGAGCAACGCTAACAACATGAAGCAGGTATTAACAAATACTGTATCTCATGGTGTGATTATGGCCAGAGTACTGAGTGAGCATGAGGTACACAGTATAAAAACAATGAGTTTTCCTAATACCATGTCAGAATTATGATCTTGAATCATTCAGGATAAAGCGCCACAAAGTATGAGAGCCTTTTACGCGCACACACACACACACACATGAATACGCACTTACACAAGTGCTCACAGATGAGCCATCTGACACGCCATCCATCATTCCCATAATGCTCTGGTCTTTATCAAGAACACACCAGCAGATGGGCTGTGAATAAGTGCAAGTGTGAAACCACACACATTCTCACGCGCAATTTTCTGTAAAAAAAAACTCAAAACCCCATCTTTTTACGAAAGATGATTCAGTCTCTGACACTTTCTATCTTTATCATTGTGAATCTTCTGGAAGTTTATACTAATCGTTTTTGTGTTCAAACGACTGATTTCCAACACAGGAATCAGAATTTTTTTGCTTAAACTACCAAAAAAAAAAACAAGCCATGATTTTGATGGTGTCCTACGGTGGCCCAGTGGATAGTGCTGTTGCCTCACAGCAAGAAGTACTAGGGTTCGATCTTTTGGTGGTACAATTTGGAAATTTCTGTGTGTATTTTGCATGTTGCATGTGTTTGTCCTGGTGTGACGATTTACTCCTGCATTCTATAGACATGTCTGTTAGGTTAATTAGTGTCTTTAAAGTGGCCCTTAGTGTGTGAATGTGTGTGTGACTGTCTAGGGTTGCCCTTGCAACCAGTGTTGCCAGGTGTGCTCTGGCTGGCCCGTGAACCCATTAGCGTGTGTTTTATAAACATGCTTCTTTGAATAGCGCTAGTTTTTATTCTTTATCTTTTGTCTTTCATTTCCAGCCTTCGTTTCACAGCTGATTCCATCCTCTGCCCACTATCACTACTATTGCTACTTGATTGCAGTGGGCACAAAGAAAATCCTGAGGTTTTCCTCCTTACATTTTGGTTGAATGAGTTTATGGCTGTATGAACTGCTCAGTGGTCACAGTTTGTCATTGAGAGGATGAGAGGAATTGTCCAAATAAAAAGCTTTTTCAGTTTTCCAGATTTAATTCTTCCAGCCCAACATGCCACAGCAAAAAGAGAGAGCACTGGTTACCACTGACTGGTAAAATATCCTCAGGAGTTTATTGCATCTCTGTTGTGGGACATATTTACAATCACTACTTTGTGAAGTTTCCCTAAACATTTTCTGCGTTTTGCTCCAATGTTTCCAATAAATCTTCTGTTTTTCAACTTTGTTCTCTATAACCTAGCGTACTTTGTTTGATCGATTGAAAAACTGTTTGACTCTGACTTTATCCATGGATTGTGTTCTGGAGATTTTAACTGGGCTTAATAAACTCCAGCATCTCATTTTGTCAGTGGTGTTACAGTGTGATTTTATACTGTATATTAGATATGATATAATTAATCAAAACAATTGAAACTGAAAATAAAGTAAAATACATTAAAAGAATTTTCCATTTTGTGTCACAGTGAAATAATGAAATAAAAAAATTAACACGCATTAAACTTATAACAAAAGACATTTGCCATTTGGTAGAGATTGTGTCTAATTTGAGTTCCTTTGGCTAGAAGAGATAACACTGGCACAGATTTTTCACTGACACAAATGAACATTTATCATAATATTGATACCTAAACAAAAGTATGAGATATCCACATATTAATGAGAACAAGAGTCCAGATTATCTTGGCGCATCATCTTTCAGGCCCAACTGCTGCCTTGGTGATTAATGCCAGAATGATTGTGTTTGATATTTCTCTTTTCTGTATGATAACAATGAGGTTTCCTGTTCCACAATTTTCATTCAGTGATTTCGTTTTATAGTCAGCCAGCTCAAACTGGTTTATTCCAAAATGGGATAGAAGTAGCGGGTTCAACAGTCTTAGACTTGCAAAACAAGTTTTTTTTTGGTTATGTCTCATTATTTTATTTATTTTATCTATTTATGTTTTTAAAACTTCGGGTTCAATGGCACAATATTCACCCTTTCAAGCTAAAGACAATTTAGCTTCTTCAGTTCACCTGGTATGCATGTATTTGGACTGTGGGGGAAATCTGAGAAACCCCACGTGATCAGTTGAGAACATGCAAACTCCACACAGACATTTAAAACCGAAAAAAAAACAGGTTCATTCTAAAGGTATAAATTAAAAATGTGAGCACCTACATTTTGACCATGAGAAAGAACAACAGCAATGATTTACTTTTTTAAGTGTATGTCTACTTGGGTTGGCAGAAATTGATTGGATATATTTCTGATTTCTGGTTCCTGACGGTCAATTTGTACATTGTCTTGACTGCACTGACTCTTTGTACATATGAGAATCCGGTATAAAACACTGCTCCTCACATTCAAAGCCTTTCATGGGCCCCGGTCTATCTTTCCCGCCTGTTGACCCCCTACACTCCCATGTGTTTAGGTTCTCTGATGCAGGCCTGCTGGCCATACATAGATTTAGGCTGTCCTCCTTGGGTGGAAGATCATTTAGTGTGGCTGCTCTGTGGAATTCTTTCCCATCTTCTTTTCACTTCCACTTGTCAAATCTCTTCATGAATGCATCTCTTTAATTAACTATGCTTTCTTTACTTGACTGAATTGTATGTGTTTATTATTTTGATGTAAGTGTCTTAGGGAACTTGAAAGGTGCCATATACATTTAGTGTATTATTATTATTTACAGTATTCTGGTTTAAACCAGAGACATTGCTGATTTCTAATACAGAAATATTCAACCCATCACTTAACTGGCAAGAAATCATCCAAGATATGACCTATATGGGCCATTTTGCAGTACCTAGTCCCAAACGAATCATAATTGAAAAATATTTTGTCCAATGAATAAACAGATATTTGAAGCGAAGATAAAGCTAGCATAGTTCATGCCTAAACTGATTTTGGGGCATCACTGCTTCGGCTTTAGCGTCTGTGTGACATCACCCACTCTAGCTCAGCCTATATTAAATTCATTGAGTGAAATTGAAAGAGTGATTAAAATTGGAAGAGTATGAAGTTTGTAATTCCTAACTGTGCCAGTGTATCCAGGTCAAATTTTGCAGTTTGTATAAAACAATTCAATTGAACATGATGTTTTAAAGAAAAATGTAGAGTGTAAAGAACTAATGCATTATTGTTCCTATTATCTACAAACAAGCGCACTTCACCTGGAGATGCCAGACATTTTAATGTTGGTCCAGTGTTGATATCTCAAAAACTGTAGGAGGAGAGAAGCACAGAATTTCAGGTGAAATAAAATTATGATGAAGAGGATTTGGAAGAAATAAGTGTGTTTCCTGAAATAATAGCCCCAATTTCTACAAAATACACAGATCACCTGGATTATATATTTACATTAAACCTAGTGTTTTTTTGTGATGACTTTGCAACATGGACCTTTATTATAGACACTTGTTCATTATTTACAATCCTTTCCACAGAAGATATTTCATAACGGGAACCAGGTTACCTCAATCACAAGGTTATATTTACATGCTCTGGCAATCTCACTTCTCAAATTTACCTAGCATGCATGCTTTTGGACTGTGTAAGGAATCATGTGAAACTCATGTGAACCCAGGAAGTACATGTAATCTTCACACAGAAATGACCAGGGATGGCCTAACCAGGATTAAACCCAGGAGCTTTTTTCGGTGTCTCGACAGCACTAAAATCTGTTTATGTAACATCTTATAAAATCTGAAAGCTGTTATTTGGGGGGTTGTGTTCTACCACTTAACCTGCAATCACTAGTTTCAGCTCATTCCTTCTTAAGGGAATGCATTTTAACATTTTTTAAATCTTTCCAATACGTCATAATTTTTGATTTACACGTGTTAGAAAATCTGGGCCAGCATTAACATAAATGTCTGGGACAGAATTTACCCAGAAGGGCTTTCTGATAGAAAGTAACAGACAGATCAATTTAAGTGTAAGCACAATTTGCTGAAATCCTCCATAAAATAATGGAAGTGCAATGGATTATACAGTATCTTGGCATGTGTGGGAGTTGAAAGAAAGACATGTTCCACCCAAACACCTGTAGGTCTGTTTATACAATTCCTGATGCAGTGCGGTTCGAGGAGGACGGACATGTTGAAACATTCTGACAGACTGTCAACACCTGCGTCAGTCGCCCTTCAGAAACTGGCATACTGTGCAGGCTGTCTCGAAATAAAGACAGCATGAATAAAGAGCACATCACAGAAGATTACGTGAAGTTCCTCAAGGGAATCTATCACAATGTGGCTTTCAGCTGTTCACACCATAGTAGGGAGCTGGATGACTTAATGGACAATTTTGTGTCAACATCTTGGTGCAGGATGAATCAGAACCGGTAATTATCCATTAGCGTAAACTTCAAAGTGTTGACATGGCAATATTTATCATTTCAACGCCAGTAATCCTTCGTGGTGATACATCATCGACTTTGTGAAATACTCTTCTAAAAATATAAATGAGAATTTTATCAATTTCATACCTCAAGGAAAATCCAGTTATTGTGTTTACATAAAAATAACAGAGAATGCATTAGAACTCAATCAACACACTGGCAGTTTGTGTTTCATCAATTCATTCCCTTATTAAAGAAGTTATTGTCATTATATCTTACTTTGAATATCTCCTTATTTACTTGGGTATGAATGCAAAAATAATGAACATCAACACACAAACAAATTAATGACTGATGACAAATGACAGTTTGTTGCCAGATAAACAAGTTATATAAACTTTTAATACGTCACTTACACCATTACAGTGTGTGAAACATCTCAAACATCTTTTTTCCCCATATGAAAGCGACATTGCTTAGAACAGCTCGTTCATCACCCCAAATGGATTTACAAATGAACCCCTGAAAAGCAAAAACACATTGCAAACCTTGAGAAACTCACTCAGAAACTGAAGCTGTGGATTAAATCTAAAGTTTTAAATCCTACTTGCACCACGGGCTGATTGGAACACCACAATCTCCGCAGCATGCCTTCATCCTGCCACATCATCTCTGGTGAATAATAAAAAAATGTCACCACCTGCTGTGCTAATGTCCTTTATTTGTTTTACATTACAATGACCACAGACTGACTCGCAGGGAATTAGAGCACTTGTTTTAGAGTGGAAGTTCTGGAAAAATGTTAAATTGTTTATTTTGGCTTATGATAGTCAAATTTTATCTCTAGACACATGCAGATGAAGCCAGACTGTATGTTTAGCCTTCCAGCTTGTCTAATTCAACTACATTCTGATTCTGAGTGATATCAAATCAATTTCGGATCAGTCCAGGTTTGGATATTTGTATATAACCAAATAAGCATATACAGTGTAAAGTGTGTAAATGGCTGTGGTAAACACATACTGGCAAAAGAAGAAGAAGCACAGGGTAATCTACAAGAGTGGAGACAGGATCACACAGGTAGACTACATCCTTTGTAGACAAGGTTGCGTTAAAGAGATTGGAGATTGTAAGATGGTAAAGTTAAAGAGGGCAGATTGAGATGGTTTGGACAGGTACAGAGATGAGATATATTGGTAGAAGGGTGTTAGATTTTGTCCCATTGTCATACAACTCTTAATAGTATATTAAGATTTGCATTTGTGGAATTTCGCAGATGCTTTTATTCAATTTTATCCACTTATATTTATCTCTTAATATAACTAAGTAGTTGTAGGTTAAGGGTCATGATAAAGGACCCAAAAGAGGCACCTTGGCAGTGGTGGAATTTGAACTCATTTGAATTAACATCTTAACCACTGAGCTAAAACTGTGAGTGTCAAAAGTATGTAATCCTTTAATTCAGTAGCTGCTGTGACCTCCTTGTGCATCAATAATTGCAAATCTGCTCAAAGAAAACTATTTTAAGGTAAGAAAGATATAAAAGTTTAAAGGGTTCACAAACTTTCAAACATCAGGCTATTCTTATTTCAATTAAGGTTTAATAAAATGTGTGTTTGGAGATGTACATGTTCTCTCCTTGTTTCAACCAGGTACTCCTGTTTCCCCCACAGTTTAAAGAAACTACACTGCCTCCTAAATCTGAATATGTGAAGTTTGTGTCAAAAAGGGCATCCGGCATAAAACGTGCCAATTCAACAATGCCACTAAATTTGCTCTCAGTTACAAATGTCTATTAATAAAATATTCAAATGGAAAACACAGACGTAGCATAAGATTCAAACCACCTGCCTAATATTGTGTACCTTAGTGAACTTCTAGTTCCTTATGATCCACCACGCCCACTTCGATCAAAAGGTACAGGCTATTTGCTAATACCTTGTATTATGAGGACTACAGCAGGGGGCAGATCATACTCTTATCGAGCCCCACATTTATGGAATAGTCTTCCAGTTAGTGTTCGGGAATCAGACACAATCTCAGTCTTCAAGTCTAGGCTGAAAAGTTATTTATTTAGGCTACTGTAACGAAGAAAATGTAGAAAAGCTGAAAGTCAATATCGGAGCAACCTTGGCTCTCATAACACCTGAGCAATGCCACAGAGTGATCGACCTTATGCCACGCAGCATTGCTGTAGTAATTCGAGTAAAAGGAGCTTTACATGCTGATACGTTTCATTTTCATACTTTCAGTTGGCCAGAATTTCTAAAAATTTATTTATATAGCATAAAATACATATGACTATCAAAAAAATAATTATAGAGTACTACCTGAATTTTATCCTTTATTTATAAAAATGTATTCAGGCATTGTTATTAAATGATCATTCTTCAGCTGCAGGTTTCAGCTGGTCTGTGTGGTTTTGTGGTTTACCACTAAGTCTTTGTACTTTGAGTGTGAGTTTGCCAATTGCAAGTGTGTTTATTCATTTTATTTTTACATTTTTGTCTGTCTTTGTCCTGTTATGTCTTTTTTTGCTGAAACCTCTGCATGCTTATTATATAAATCTAATTCCCCCTCTTGAAAATTGTATATGCTTTCATAACGTCTTTCCTGCATACGATATATAAAATGTGAAAATATTTAAAGTTATGTCTGAACAGTATATAAAATATACTTCTGACAATACATAAATTAATCTCAGATATTTAAAAAGTATATCACAAATGCTAAAAACTAGTGATACAGGGTTTATTCAGGTTCAGTTAGTTACTCTGGCAATATGCTTAGGGAGAAGACCAACTCTAGATGAACTGATTCAGCCTTATGCAGACGGTTGACCATGCATGAAGATACACGTTATGTTTAGCAAATCTATTTCAAAAGCATAACGTCTGAGACTTAATTGCAAGAAGTGAACTGAGCACAAGAAAATCCTTGGGAATACTGCAGCTTTTAACTGTTTTCTAATGACATTTGTATAATTGTCAAATAATTATTTGAAAACAGTTTTGCTATAAATTATTTTTATACCTATTAAAATCTTCCATCCCCCTTGTTTTGATCAGGCTATTTGCTCATCTAATGACACTGGGCCTGTGCTGCCCTTCAGACTAAAGCACCAAACTATTTTAGATGCAACAATCTATCTTTTGTTGTGCGCACTATGTTGAAACAGGGGTGAATGCCCGAGGCACAGACACAACCAGAACATCAGTTTTGTGAAAGGGCTCTTTTGTGAACTAGAACAGAACTAATGAGCCCATAGATTTCAGAGAATTATAGCTGTATTTAACCATTCGCTACCAGTGCCCTGCTTCTTTGATGTAAACAACAATAACAGCCTTCTTTTTATTTTCCATGGAAAAAAATTATTTTGGTCCAGTCTGCTACTGGAAATTTTCTGTTAGCTTGATTATTATTAGCCCCATTAAGCTGCTCACCTTATTGGTTATTTGATTATTTTCAATATGAATATCTATAATGTGTTTTCTTACAGATTCTGAAGCATGAGTGTCAGAAACCGGGCAGGTGCTTCAGCCAGTCAGCTGTTCCGTGCACCATCTTTCTCCAATCAGCCGTCCCGTGTGCTGATAATCGATACGTCGCCACCCTGGTGGTCAGAGACACGTTCCGTACTGTGTGAGGCTCTTGAGAACTTCTTAGCTCTGGCAAGCAGTCTGGAGGGACCCATTCGAATACCTCTGCTCAGCCTATATGCAGTAAACCTACAGCAGGAGTGCCTACTACCATTTGTGGTGAGGCAAAAGCTTTGTTTTTGTTTGTTTTGCTGTTTTTATTAGTGATTAGTTTACCACTTCCCACTGGTAATAGTACTGACATTTTATAAGCATCTTATGTACATTTTATGGCACATGTGTTAGATATGTCGTTTATGACTAAGTTACTGAGTCACTATAAACATGGTTTGGGTTTCCAAATATTGCTTTTCATTTATTTTAAAGAAAATGATCAGTAAATTAAGCAGCATCTTAAATAGCAGAACACTTTTCATACAAGGATCAGACAAGTATTCAGACAAATAACGAAGGCTACTTAATTTAGCTGGGGGAAAAAGCAAGTGTGACTCCAGAAAAAAATCTCCAGAAAAACTACCGAACTATTCTGATTTTCCAAGATGTTCAGTAAAATTACCTGCTAGTTTAATTATAAAACTGAACATATTGTACATGGAACCAGCATCCCAGCCTTGATGCTGTAATCGATGCAGTATGTGGTTTGACATTGTCATATTGGAAAATGCAAGGTCTTCCCTGAAAAAGACGTCGTCTAGATGGGAGCATATGTTGCTCTAGAACCTGTATATACATTTCAGCATTGATGCTGTCATTCCAGATGTGTAAGCTGCCCATGCCACACGCTCTTTAGTCGGAATGACATTGCGTCCCTGATTCCAATAAATCTGCAAATTTTTATTCGTCTGACCACAGAACAGTTTTCCATTTCGCCACAGTCCATTTTAAATGAGCCTTGGCCCAGAGAAGATGTCTGCGCTTCTTTAAACTATGGAGTTTTAGCTGGCACTGGCAGATGGCACGGTGAAATGTGTTCACAGATAATGTTCCTGAGCCCATTTTGTGATTTCCAATACAGAATTATGCCTGTGTGTGATGCAGTGCCGAAGATCACAGACATTCTCTAAATCTTTAGTGAAAGTGATACATTTTTGCCACCATGTTCACACATACCGGAATTGGTCGTCTGCGTTTAACCCATCCGTGCAGTGAAACACACAAATACACACACACTGGTGAAGTGAGCACACGTGCCCAGAGCAGTGAGC
>JAOUQT010000024.1:5002431-5015418 GCA_025769995.1 Xyliphius kryptos
CAGGGGAAACACCCCCCCCCCCCCCCCCGGCCCTCATAAAGGAATAAGCGGAAGATAATGAATGAATCAAATCTTGTTTTTTTATGGTTTGTAAATAGTTTGTAACCATTTTGTTAAAGCAATAAGGCACTTGTGGTTGTGTCGTAAATAAATCATGGGATGTAACTGCTTTACAAGAACACTTCTTTCTCATAATTCAATAATGCATGTCCTCTTGTGTCGTATTGCTTTAATGCAGCACAGCTCGCCTTCAAACAAAATGCCATGAAGAAAACTTTTCTCATCTGTTTTGATAAACTCACCTTCATTTTTTCTTTCTTCATGTATCAGGTGGATGGAGACATCCCTACCCGAGTTAAACAGAATGCACATGAATTTATTCTGGACTTCATTAGATCCAGACCCCCTCTAAAACCCGTAAGTGCTCAACAATAGATATTTGGATTTACAGGGATGATAATGTTTATTTTATTACGTTTGTTTTGACCCACACATTTAGATTTATTAGACAGAACCTGGACTCCTTTGAACTAGTGGCTTTGCAGTCATGTTAGGATGTTACTGTAAAGAACATTGAGTACATTCAAATGTTTTTTCAATGAACTAAATCAGTTTTTTATAGTTTTTTGGAAAAAATGACACCTGTACATTGGCATGCTGTCCGGCTGCTCAAGGCTGAGTCACCCCTGAGCCTCGGTCCTCATAAGGTTTATTTTCTTAAAAACCAACAACACCAAGAGTTTTTCTTTGCCACTGTCAATTCGGCTTTGTAAAGCTGCTCTGAGGCAATGTACTTCTAGGTTCTATGTAAATAATTGGACTTGAACTTATGTTTTATTTACAACTTGACTTGTGATGATGTTTCTAACAAATTGGGGGAAATGTTAATTTACGCATAATTGGTTGCTTCTTGGTGGTTGTAGAGTATAAAAACCTCCATAGGACCCTGTAGAGTAATAATGTCGTGGTGATCAGAGCAACAGGGTGGATTTGTATAGGAAACACACACATACATACGCATACATACACACACCCACCGACTTTTATCCTTGTTTATATCATTATTTTCCATTTTTTTAAGTATTCCATTTTGCCTACTGTACTTACACACAGAAGAATTTGTCCTCCACATGTAACTTATTCGTCCTGTGAAACACACATATATACACACACATCAAGGGAAGTGAGCACACATGCCCGGAGCAGTGGGCAGCCTTGTATACGGCGCCCGTGAAGCAGTTCGGTTTAGGTGCCTTGCCCAAGAGTACTTGATGGGAACAGAACTCAAACCGAGGACCTTCAGGTAGCAAGCCTGCGACTGCCCCTAATTTTGATGATTGATGATGTTACATTTAAATATCCATTATTAGAAGTTTGTGATGCGGTGGCGTTGGAGGGCGTGGCGGAGCCGCGGCGCTGATCAGGGTTGATTAGCGCACCTGAAGCGGCTCTGCCTAAAGGATGGTGTGCCGCTTGATAAGCTGCTCAATCACACACCACGGGGAGAGAGACCGACCATGGAGCTGGTGAGACGGAGGACCCAGCACGGCTACCGCAAGAACTGTGAATGATCAGGATGCTGTTTGTAGTCACGTTGGGTCGTTAAATAAAAGCCAGTTCTGTGTGTTGCACTCCGGTCCTCATCCTTTCCACCCCACGACTCTGGTGCCGAAACCCGGGATCTCTCTCTCCGTGGTGTGTGATCGTCTAGCTTATAAGGCTGCACACAGTCATTAGGCAGAGCCGCTTCAGGTGCGCTAATCACCCCTGATCAGCGCAGCGGCTCCGCCATGCCCCCCAACGCCACCGCGTCACAAAGTTGTATGCATAATGGGATTAATTACAGCAAGGTATTTGATTAATTAAGTTTTTCATTTACAGCTCTATATTTAATTGTAATATTTGCAACGTATTGGTAAGTCTTCTGTGTTTGTAGGTGTCAGAGCGAAGTCTACCCCCACGTCCTCAGGAGCAGCAGTGTCTTCATGACCGTGTGTTAGCCGAAATCCGCCAAGAACATAAACTGAAGCCGGTGGAGAAACGGAGCTCCAAGAGACGTGCGTCAATCACTCCTCCTATAGCCAATCAGCAGTCAGTTAGGCTCTGCCACTATTCTGTTTGTGATAGTCAGTCATATAGCATGAGCCGTGTGTACTGTGGTACTGTGTGTGTGTTTGTATTTGTGCATCATGATGTGTGTGCTGTATGTATGTTCAGCTTGAGAGTGTCTGTACCTTTACATTACTATATGCTTCTCCTCAGCGTTCGGTTCTCTGCCCTGTCTGGCGCATACCTGTCAGTGTGACCTCAAATCAACTTCCTGTATTGATTTGTCAGTCACAAAGGTTGGATCTCATGCCTTTCCCCGCCCTCGTGTTCTACTTAAGGCTCCCACTTTGGCAGAGATGGAAGAGATGAACCTATTTGAGGTATCTGGGTTTGTGTGTGTTTGTGTGTTTATTTGAGTCCCATGTTGCAAAACATGCAAATGTAAGACACGTTTTCAAAATTAAAGTATATATTTAACTGGGTAAAAACTATAATGTGCATTCAAGTGTGGTATTGTGTTTGTAGACACCAATAAGTTAAGTTAAAAAATAGTAAAAGAATTCTGATCTAGATATTTTAACACAAGAGTTCTCAACTGATCTCAGCCCGGAACCCACACGTTCTTAAGTTGTGACCCACTTTTATAGAATACAAACCAAACAAATGCATGTACAGTGAATTTAAGAGCAATTACTTTAAGAAACTAAGAAACTTGTCCTCAGTGAACAAAAATCTGTATTTGCAAAATACTGTATTTGCATTTAGCCATTTTGTCCCTAAATGTGATCACAAATTTAAAGAAAAGGGAAACTGGTAATGGAACCACCATGGCAATGATAATGCTGTAGGTGTTTGACGTGTGCCTCTCTATGTTTTTATTTTTTCAAGGATAAGGATGAGTACAACGTTAGATAAGCATTTTTTTTTTAAATTTATGGTGGAACCTTTGTTTTCATTGCTAATCCGTTCACAAACAATCTATGAAATCTGAAATCAATGACAACTGTGGCACATTTTTTCATTTGACTCAATGTGAATACAATTAAAACATCGTACAGACTCCAAAATACAGAGAAACACATTTTATAGAGAATAAGTGTAGTGTTGAAAACAAAACAAAAAAATTATATATACATTATTTCATATTATTTTATTAAAAAATGAATATAAATGAGTAATTTAAAAAGTAAGTTAACATTTAACAGAATGGCATTATTATTTCTCGCTAATTAACTGTTTGTTAATTGATCCAAATTAAATATAACTTTTAATCTCTGTTTTGCCTTCGCTATATTATCTTTTTTAAGGCTTCCTTTTTTTCCTCTGCTGGATCTGGAAACTATTTTTGGTCACATGATGGAGCTGAAAGCAGCGTGGTAACTTCATTTTCACTTCTCAAAGGAAACCTAATAAGGACAATGAGATTTGTACACGTCACTTTAGGACGTTGATTAAATCCAGCAACAGGCGAAAACCGACATAAGTTTCCTTGAAGTCAACGAAAACAGAGTTTCCATTGTGTTTATTTTTTACAAGCTGCCCGCAACTCACCCAGAACATGTTCGCAACCCACTTGGGTCACGACCCACCAGTTGAGAGTCACTGTTTTAACACAAAACAAAGATATACAGTAATATTAAAAATAAATTTGATGGAACTGTGTGTGTGTGTGTGTGTTTAGGATGAGGACTCTCCAGATGGTACTGAGTGCGTAGAGAGTATGATGAAGCGTGATCGCTCATTTTCGGAGCATGATCTTGCCGAACTTTTGCAAAGCAACAGCATGGAAACAAGTGCAGTGTGTGTACGTGGGGACAGACCACGCTCATATACACACACTGGTTCCACACACTCTCACAGAGGTTAGAGCAACATCAAATACACACAAACACACACCAGAATCCCAGTGTCAAACATACACTGATCTTACATTCTCACATGAGACCACATCTGCTTTATTTAAATAAACATTTTTATTGTATGTATTTTCCACACCTTGTAGTACCGTCTTTATCTAATTTGTAGTGTTCTTACAAATTAAAGTCATGTTAAACCAGTGGCGGGCCGTCACGGCCTTCAAGCACGTTTCTGAAGGACTAAAAACATCTGAATTACAGACTGATGGTGATTATATTTCGTCCATGAATACCGTTTCCCTCGGCTGCATTTAACCAATCACATTTCAGCATCATTGATTGCCAGGTTTTAAAAATGTTTTCCTACAACTTTAGAATAAAAGTTGCTGGCCCCAGTAGCATTAAGTCTAGAGCAACCTGTTGCATCAACCAATCCACTTTTTCTCCCAGTGCTGCCAGCCATAACAAGTTATCTGGCTTTTTATACTACATTTCTACATAATAAGATGTTTTAATAGCCATGAAATAGATTACTGAACGCTTGGGTGCGAAATCTACGGCCCGCCTTTGTGTTAAAGCTAGTCTATAGAGTTTGTGCTAGAAAATAAAGTGCATCACTTGTATAGTATTCTGGTGTTCGTAAAGGTGGCAACATCTCTTAATAAATATGTTGTTTTCTAATGGGCCTAACAGCTAATTTAAGAAATATTGCAAGAAACTAGATTGATGCAAAGTGTGAAAGCAGAGAACGGCACATACACACAGTCACGGAATTCCACTGACACACCTCAGTACCACTCTCTGTACAAATACTGCTCTTATTACAAAAGTCATTCTTAAAGCAAATTGATTATCAAATGCTATTTTCTGTTCACTGGCTCTGCCCCTCTGAAGCTTCTCTCCCGGTCTATGGTTGGGTTCCTCCATCAGCATGTCAGCCACTCAACCAGGTGGAGGAGGCATCAGGACCTTCAAAAAGTTTCAGTACCAACCAGTGTATGGTAAGTTTAGATTTATTACAATGCACTCAAACAGACCTCCAATTATTTCACTTAGCATAGTGGTTAGCACGTCCACCTCTCTTCTTCCTATGTACTGTATGCACTGGATTTCTTTGGGTTCTTCAGTTTTCTCCTAGACATTCCACTGGTCTATATTTCCAAACAGTTTCAGTTTGGTTTTATTGGTCCATAGAACTGGCTACATATAAAATGTAATGTGCTGCTTGCCCAATCAGGCCTCTACAGCTGACTTAAAACTCTGCTGCTGGACTTTTGTTCAACCAGCCCAAACGAACTCATGTCACTTCATTGCTTCTCTCTCTCCATTGGCTTCCTGTAGCTGCCCGCATTCAGTACAAGGCACTGACTCTGGCCTACAGTTTATTTGCCCTTTTTCCAAAATCCATTCAGTGTATCCAGTGCGTTCTAGTGATGAATGTATGCGCTGTTAAATGTACATATACAGTTTTGGAACTTATAAAAAAGAACTGGAACTGTTTTGGCATATGGATCAGCGGAATGTCTGGTGTGCGAAAGGCGAAAGATTACCATCCCCATAGTCAAACATGAAGGTGAGTCATTGATGATGTGGGGCAGTTTTTCTGCAGCAGGAACTGGCAATCTTGGTTGTGTACCTGGCATGATAGATTCTTAGAAATACCAGGCCTTTTAAAAAAATAAACAGGATGCCAAAAAATGACACCTTGGCAATCATTGGACCTTCCAACAAGACAATGATCCAAGCACACCCCAAAGTCAACCAAAGCTTGGTTGAGAAAAAGATCCTGGAATGTCCTGAAGTGACCTTCTCAGTCACCAGATCTAAACCCGATTGAATATTTTTGGTGAAATTTAAAAAAGGCAGTTGCAGCACAGAAGCAATCAAACATCTCTGAACCAGAGGCTTTTGCACATGAAAAAGATTTCAAGTAAAAGGTGTAAGAAGCTGGTCTGTACAGGATTTTGAATGCATCTTTGTCACATAACATGACACTTTTTCTGTTCCATACCTAGGAGGAATTTAGTCACCCAGTGGAGAGTCTGGCACTGACCCTTGATGAGGTCATTGGTGTGCGTCGTGTTCTGGTGAAGGCTGAGATGGAGAAATTCCTTCAGAGTAAAGAACTTTACAATAACCTGAAAAAGGGAAAGGTAACATACACAGCTCTTACACACACACATACACACACACACGTCTCATGGGCACGCCACAGCATATTCCACATGTTGTGGCCGGTCTCTCTCCCCCGCGGCTTATGATGGTGAAGCAATATCAGGTGTGCTAATAAAGATTGCTGATCAACCTACTTATGTGAAACTGCCTTTTCCCCACATGAAAATAATGAAGTCCAGATATCGGATGATCATTTGAAAGATTTGTGAAATGGCATCAGCAACAATTCACACCTGGCTGACACCATTCAGTGCAATTCATTAGGATAATAATGTTTTTTGTGGATTGCGTTGTACTGCTAATTATATCACCATGATGTGTGTTAAGAGTTTTAAACATTAAATTATCTTTCATCCAATTCTCTACAAGAGTTGCTGTGGAATTATCCATGCCCATCTAGGAAAAAACGTCTCGGGCGCTGGGCACCCAGACAGGGCGTCAGTCCATTGCTGGGCACACGCTCACTCACACAGCCACACACACAATACAAGGAAATTTTTGCAGGGCCCTGCACTTTAAATGTAAACAGAACTATAACTTACAAGTGGGCCGGCACAGTGGCTTAGTGGTTAGCACGTTTACTTCTCAGTGCTGGGGATCCAGGTTTGTATCCCAATCTAGGTGGAGTTTCCATGTTAAACTTACAAGTGATACTTTCCAAGAAGTAACAACAGCAGGGAATAACAACAAACTGAAACCATAACCTAACAGCATGGCATGTAATATCCAACTCTATTAAAAAAAACACTGTGAACCCTGACCTGATTAAGTCATGTGACAAAATTAACCAATGAAAACTCATTGCCAGTTTCATGCAAAAAAATATGAATAAATACAAAACACCAGCTGAGGGACAAAATAGTCATACACAGGTGGAAGTCTCCACAAATCTAAAGAACATGACACGATTAACTGTGCAATCGACCGGTCAATAACAATTGGCGTATTGGGCATGCCTGTTTTAGACAATACACTATTGTAAAATGCGCTATATAAATAAACTGAACTTTATTTTTCCAGCTTCAGTATTTATAGATTATTGTCAGCAGATGAGCATTTGCCACTAAACAATTTAATATTCGTATTTTAAAACATATTCATACACATTTTGCACATTATTCATTTGTTATTCATTATTGCACAGCTACTATTTAATTATTTATTTATTTTTTACTTTTTTATGTCTTATTTTTGTTTTTCAATTACTTCATTAGTACTGGGTTGTATCATGTACATGTTATGTACAAGTATGTTACAAACTAATCTACAGATTATTGATTTTACTGTTTCTAATAATAATTGAATAAGAATTCAATGAAAAAAATAATTTGGTTAAAAATCTGCAAATTTATACACTAATTTAATTTTTCTCCTTTTTGTATTTACATGTGTGTGTATGTAGGTTTGCTGCTGTTGTAGGATGAAGTTTCCACTGTTCTCATGGCCCTCAACATGTTTGCTGTGTAAAAGGTTAGTGATTTTTTTTTTAAATACTTAAAAAATTACTAATCCTTATATTTACATTTAAGACAGTATGTATCTTTTATCATCCTTTCCTTTAATTAAAGATTTATTACAGTTAATAGGTACACCTCCTAGTATCTAATTTTTCAAATTTCATATAAGAGATGAAAACTATACTCACCTGAGTAAACGTCCTTGTTTCTGCAAAACAGTATTTTGTAAAAAAAAATTTCATACTTTCCTATTCTACAGGTCCATGACAGACCATGTGTTATTTGGGTGATGAATGAGTTACAGCACTGCAGTGACATTGATATGGTGGTGGTGTGGCATTAAACACCTGTAATTAAAACACCATCTTGACACTCGACTGAGAAAAAGATACCACCCGATCACACTGTTCTGCTGTACACTGACAATGTGACAGTTGTAAAGTTCTGTTAGCATTATTGCTAATCAGTTGTGATTAGGATAAATTAGGCAGTGGTTCTTGGTACTTTTCTGCCATGTCCCCCTTAGGAAAAGGAAAAATCCTCATGACTCCCGCCGAAGAAAATGCTGTTTTTATTAAAAACTTTTTTTATAAGTTTAGACAATGTGACACACACACGACCCCAAGAAAACTCTGACAAAAAAGGTTTCAGTCATTTCTGTGGTACTTGATTTTATTTAAACCACTTTTTTTCATTCCTTTAGTCAATTTAAATGTCAATAAAATAAAAACTAATAATAAAATCACTAAGAAATACCTCTCCATTCTGTAAATCTAGAATCTCTGTCGGAATGTTTACCATGAAAAATATTTAGACGTTAATATATTGGTGTCCCAGCATGCATTTGTTGGGTCGGGCACCACACACTTCAAGAAACACTGTGCTAACCCAATAGCACGATTTCTTCATTGTCCACTGTAAAAAAAAAAAAAAAGAGGTTCTAACGATAAAACATTGGTTCCTTCTCTGTCAGTCAGAGAACTAAACCACAGACTAATCACAGATCAGTGTTAATTAAGTCGTGCACATTGGCTGGTTTTTATAGCTCATAAGTCAATTTAGTCCCTTAATTAAACTGAACAGCTTTCCAGGGTCTTTAAGTTTAAATAACTTTGGTTTGGTATATCCTGCAGGTTTGTGGTATTACTGGATGATAATGTAGGGCAAAAGAAGAATTTCTTAATAATAATACTTTCCAACTGTTTAACACCCCTAAAGTTTATTATGTTTTGTACAATAATTTTTCTTTCAAATCTGTTTTGATCTTATTGTTGTATTGTGTCCCACAGATCTGTCTGCACTTCCTGCAGTGCCAAGGTATTAAACTGTACTCACATCCTATGTAAAAAAAACACTACTACATGATGTTTCTTCATGTTTCGAGATGCACACCACTGTGGTCAGTACCAACAGTGAGGTCTGATGTTCCCATCATGCTTTTTATCGTGTGTGTGTGTGTGTGTGTGTGTGTGTGTGTGTGTGTGTGGTTCCTCTTTCCACTTGATGAGTCAGAAAGTGCTCTCTGACCTTTCAGTTCCTTTCTACATCTGTGTGTTTTAAACTTTGCTCTTTGTGTCATCCTCCACATTTCTCTAATGCCAATGTGATGATAAACAGCTGTATGTAGAGATTAAATTGATTGTGTCCGACGTTGTACTTTTTAGCCAAATGTATGTGAACACCTGACAATAACAGTAAAACAGAAAAATCATGGCTGTTTTCATATTTTTATCTGAACTTTATAACGTATAATAGAAGTGATGAGCCACCCCTCATTGCAAAGGTCATTATATATCTGCCTTTAGATCTATTACAAATTAAATAGCACTATAATATTATTTATATTTAAAAAATATATCCTCTAAATCAGGGGTGGCACGGAGGCTTAGTGGTTAGCACGTTCTCCTCTCAGCGCTGGAGATTCCTGGTTCGAATTAACAATGACACTAAAACCACTCCCAATCTGGAGTTTCCATGTTCTCCTCTGTCCGTGTGGGTTTTCTCCGGGTTCTCCGGTTTCCTCCCACATTCCAAAAACATGGATTCCAGGTAAATTGAATGCTCTAAATTGCCCGGTATAGTGTGGATGTGTGAGTAAGTGTGATCTGCCCAGCGCCTGAGATTTTCTCCCCTGAATGGGCATGGGGAACCCCACCGTAGAGGGATACCCTAGTGGAGGGATAAGCGGAAAATAATAAACGGATGGATGGATCTATACAGGTGTAAAAACAAAATACACCTCATTTTAAATGCAACATCTGTTGTATTTTATTCATCTTATTACACACACACACACAATACACAACCTTGAGCGCCATTTTTCTTTTCTAAAGTGGTTACAAACACACTTTTATGAAGAAAATTGTAAATAATAGTTCCTCTATGACAAAAGGAGTCGGGTTTTTGAAGTGAACACAGGTTTCTAAGTACCAGGTTACCGGTTGCTGGAACAATCAAAACAATGGCAATGGCATTTATAAACGCAATAGACTGGTGTTTGTAAGGAAGCAGCTTGTTATTTATATTAATTTGTATTTCTATAAATGGTACGTAATCAAAAAAACACATATCACACATAGGTTAAAACACTAGAGGGAGTGCATTATTATGAACCATGGGAAATTAGATACGACGTGCAAGGAGAGTACAGTTACACCTCTTCCTGTGGTTTATTCACATTAATTCATGACCTCGAGTGCCGTATTGCGTTTATAAATCGGTTACAAACATACTATATCAAGAAAAACACAGTTTGATTCACAAAGGCGTTGACTGAAAGCAAAATCTAGTCCGTTATTTTTCATGAACGTTTTTTTTTAAACAATCAAAAACTGCCACCTAGTGGCCTAATAATAGAATTACTGATTAACCCTGATGGGCACACCTGAAAACCATTTCAGGTAACGACCTCTTGAAGCTCATTGTGAGAATGCCATGTGTGTGTGAAGCAGTAATCAGAGCAAATGGGGGGCGATTTGGATGTTTTCAGTTCTTTTACCTTTTTTTCGTTAAGTTTTGTGTTTTGCATTGAATGAGAAGGTGTGTCCAAACTGTATGTGTGTGGTTCAGCGCACGGATGGATTAAATGTAAGTACAGTAGACAAAAACGCAAACCAAATGATTATGTGTCGTGTTCACATTACGTTAGTAACTGTATTGTGGGTTTGTGATCATCTCCGCTTTTGAAACTCTTTACTGTAGCCATGTGGGGTGTAGTTCCTCTCCCTGGTCCCGTATCCCACTGTGATGAGGGTCAGATTAAAGAATCTTCCTGGTTTCATTTTGACTTTTGTGCATAATGAGTCCAGTTTTCATCTTTCTGTCAGAATCTGGTTTGAATCTAACGGACACTGATACCATTTTCTGTTTTTCTTTATAGGTGGGCCACTGAAAATGGAGTGGTGAGGGACTAGTTCCACAGTTTGGGTTGTTCCTTCACAGAATTGTTATTTCCACCTCACCGAACCCTTGCTTTGTGGCATGGGGGGATCCAGTAGCGGTTATATGATCGGAGGCTTTGTCGCCCATGACCTGCTGGCCATCGCCTAAGAGCTTGTTTTCTCCTCTTCTGGATTATAGGACCGTAGATATCTCCTCATCTTCAACCCCAGCTGGACCATGTCACGGTTAGGAGGAACCTCATGGATACATTTGTCCACGGTCCAGACCTTCTCTGTTTTGCACCAAGCATCTTGGATTGTCATGGCTGCCTGGTTAACACTTGCTCACGCAATTCAGTATCCCATCGTCACCACAAACTATGGAAAGCTGAGAGGCTTGAAAACATCCCTTCCCAATGAAATTTTGGGACCCGTGGAACAGTATTTGGGAATTCCCTACACTCTTCCACCTACGGGTGAAAGGAGGTTTCAGCCTCCAGAGCCGCCGATGTCTTGGCCGGGGATCCGAAACGCCACTCAGTTTGCTCCGGTGTGCCCTCAGTTTCTCGAAGACCGATTTTTGCTCAATGATATGTTACCCGTGTGGTTCACCGCCAACTTGGATACTGTGGTAACCTACGTGCAGGACCAAAGTGAGGACTGTCTCTACTTAAACATCTACGTGCCAACCGAGGATGGTAAGCTTTTGTTTCTTTATTTCTCCGGAAATGCATTTTTAGCAGATGAACGTATGAACGTTGGATTGAATTGCCGATGGAGCCAAAGTTCTCTCTCCATCCCAACCCTTTTTGCCAAACGGCCTTCATTTTAATTGCTCGTAATAATGAAAAAGTCTACAGGTTCGAGGATGTCATCAGAATCCATAACATGTGAAGGGTTTGCTGTTTTACATCCGCTTAACATTTGGTATTTTCGCCAACACATTTATTCAAAGCGATAAAAAATGAGGGTACAACGTTTAAAGTTAGTAAGTTAAGAAAATAAAAGAGCTGAAAGGCAAAAATATCCTGATATTTAGATTTAGACAATTTGGTTTAATAAATCCATTCAGTATCTTCCGCTTATTCCTTTATGAGGGTCGCGGTGGGGTTCCCCATGCCCATCCATGGAAGAAAGTCTTGGGCGCTGGGCAAGACACCCAGGACAGGACGCCAATCCATCAATGGGCACACACTCACTCACATAACCACAAATTATACGTAACCACAATTTAAAGCTTTTCATTTAACCGGAATCCATGTTTTTGGACAGTGGGAGGAACCAGAGAACCCAGAGAAAACCCATGGGGACACGGGGAGGACATGGAAACACCAAGATTAGGATTCGAACCGGGAATTCCCAGCGCTGAGAGGCGACCACAGGGTCACCGTGCCGCCCGGTTTAATAAATAAAAAAGAAAATTGAAAGAGTGATTGAAATAATGATTGCTTAATCATCTACTAGGGTTGTGGGAGGGTTCCTCATACCCATCCAAGGGAGAACGTCTAGGGCGCTGGGAAGATATACCCAGGACAGGGTGCCAAGCTCCCACTCACACAGATGTCAGCTATTAAATGGACCCATTTAAATCATTGACTAATTATTCGTTTTTTCAACGCAGTATTTTATTGGTTTTAAGATTCCCGAACACAGAACTCTGAATCTGACAGAATGCGTACATTTATTCAGAAGGGGCAAGAAGCCATATCCACCTGGCGGCTTTTTTATTACCATCACATTGACTGTGTGGGAATCTCTTGACAAGGTGTGTTGTGTCAGGCACTCGATTATCCAGCCATGTGGAGGCCAGTGTGACTCAGCGGGCATGAAACAATCTTTGTGTTCCTTGCTGTTAGCTTTTCTTTGCTTACCAACTAATGGGGTGTGGAAAGCTCCGTGGTCGCTCACTAGCAAGTGCTGAAGCTGCGGCTTTCATCCTGAAAGGAACATTTAGTTTGTACCACAGAACACCAATTAGTACCGTTCAGGAATCCTGCATCTCGTCTTCAGTTCAATGCAATAATTACATTATCCCTTACATTCTATATTTATATTGTTGTAAAGTGCTTC
>JAOUQT010000024.1:5046717-5058062 GCA_025769995.1 Xyliphius kryptos
ATGAGTTGAGGAGCTGGACAGCTCTGGGTACAAAGGTCGCCCTTCTCCTGTGTGACTTGCACGGCGAACAGCAAACCCGCCGACCTGAGTGGAGCCACTCAAACGCTGAGAGCGTAGGACGGGTCCTGGCTGATCCGGTATGCTAGCTTGTGTGTTAAATGTTAAATGTATACAGAGGACAACAACACATCGCAAAAAAATTAAGACAAGGCCATGTTTACCACTGTGAGACATCCCTTATTTTCTATACAACAGTCTGTAAACGTCTGGGCACTGAGGAGACAAGTTGCTCAAGTTGAGGGATAGGAATGTTAACCCGTTCTTGTCTAATGTATGATTCTTGCTGAATCTTCTTTTTTGTCATATCTTCCATTTTATAATGTGCCAAATGTTTTCCATCTGGACTGCAGGCTGGCCAGTTCAGTACCTGGTCCCTTCCTCTACGCAGCCATGATGCTATAACTGATGCAGTATGCGGTTTGGCATTGTCATGCTGGAAAATGCAAGATGCCATCTGGATGGTGGCATATGTTGCTCTAGAACCATGAATATATTTTTCAGCACTGGTGGTGCTACCCACTGCACCACCGTGCCGCTCTACCTGATCTAGTACTAATCTCATATTCACACAGTATAACCGAAAATAATACACCCCATATACTGAAGAGTCACACTCCAAGCCAGATGGTACTAGTTTACTGTAGCGCGTCCTTGGAATAACTTTTATTTAGATTTTATTTCTAAAAATATCTGGTGTATTCTGTTTAACCACTTAGGTCTTTGGCAGCACTTTTCAGGCCCTGAGTACTGTCCACTCCTGAAAGCACTCTGGAAAGTATTTATCCCATTAGAATCTATTTGAATGCAATTGCTAGAACGCAGCCCACTGATGCTTAACAGCAGCCGACAAAACTTACCTTCCGGCTCAGATCGAAGAGAAAATCTCATAATGGATCAAATGACCTCTGGCAACAGCTGCTTTTCCCCCCCAGAAGCTGCAATTCAATCTGGACTGAGGATGTGACACATTTGATTAAAATAAGGTGGACGAGAAGCCCGGTGCTTGCCCGTGTTCTTGTCTGGATGGGTCAGCTCTGATTTGTATATATGGTTTGAGGTATATAATGCACACTGCGAAAAGCACTTAGAAACACATTATTTATACTCGAGCTAGCGGAGTTCCAGGTACGAGATAGATGCTGTGTGTTTGGACGATGTGTGAGGAGTGGTCAGCCACATCCTTGTTTTAGGGTCACGGGGAAGCTGGTTCCACCCAGAAACTCTTGCCGCAAAGGCAGGAACAAACCTCATGAACACACATTCATACACTAACGGGCAATTTAGAGACACCAATTAATCTGCCATGCACGTCTTTGGAATGCAGGAGGAAACCTGAGTACCTGGAGAAAACACAGGGAGATCATGAAAACTCCAGACAGAAATTTCCTGGGGTTCCCGGGATCTTCTTTGGACACGAGTGCAGTTTTATTGATACAGACACCAAACCAGTTCTCCTTGCCATGGTGGGAAAGCCCGAGTGTTCCTATGAGTCTCTGAGCCATACTGGCTGGAGCTACGATCCCGGAAGGGTCACAATTTACAGAAAGGTCAAAGAGGAATTTCCACATAGACGCCCGATCGTGGGACCTCAGATCTATTGCCTGTGACATTATTCTTAAATCCCTCATTTTTATAATTAGTGCCTCGCAAAACGTGGGTTGACTGCAGGGCTGCACTATTAGGCACTATTAGGAGCAAGGTGTGAATAATTGAAGGCTGAATTATAATAAGATCTGGACGATCGACAGTAACCTGGATGGACAAGCAGGCAACATGAGACCGAGGGCATTGGAGCAAAGCACCCAAACATGACAAAGGGCCGGAGGTGTGATGACAGGACACGACATGACAATAAACCAAAGCAAGAGAACATTAGAAACTGCTAGAAATAGGGACAGGTCAGTATCACATGGTAGATCAGAGTAATATCTGAAATGAAACACTAATGCCAGGTGCCCTGTACCCACTTGGATAAAAAAGCTGATGGAACAAGAAAAGGAATTATGGATATGAAGACGTTATCCTCAGTCACTCGTCATTTTTCCGCCCCGATGAACTGGCACGGTTACAACTTGAAGAGAAAGAGAAACACAAATGAGGAACACGGCAACAATTAAGCTAAATTAACATGTTTCCTTCATCCGCGTGAGAGCAAAAAGGAATACAGGCAGAAAGGGAGCGGTGTTAGTTATCTATCAACATACACCATATTTCCAAAAGTATTTGCTCAGCCATCCAAATCATCGGAATCACGTGTTCCAATCACTTCCATGGCCAAGACATTTTGGACAGTTCCATGCTTCCCAACTTAGTAAGAACAGTTTGGATCTGGTCCCCTTTCTCTTCCTACATGACTGTGCACCGGTGCACAAAGCAAGGTCCATAAAGACATGGATGACAGAGTCTGGTGTGGATAAACTTGACTGTCCTGCACAGAGTCCTGACCTAAACCCCATAGAACATCTTTGGGATGAATTAGAGCGGAGACTGAGAGCCAGGTTCTTCTCGCCCAACATCAGTGTGTGACCTCACAAATGTGGTCAAAAATTCCCATAAACACACACACACTCCTAAACCTTGTGGACAGCCTTCCCAGAAGAGTTGACGCTGTTCTAGCTGCAAAGGGTGAACCCTATGGATTGGGTCGTATGGGAGTCAAGACAGGTGAGCGAATACTTTTGGAAGTATAGTGTATGTCGTGTGAGTGTTAGCGCTGTCGCCTCACAGCCAGAAAGAAAGAAAGTTTCTGTGTGGATTCTGCATGTTCTTCCCAATGTTTCTGTGGGTTTCCTACGGGTTTTCCAGTTTCCCCCATAGTCTAAAAGCTAGTGAATTGGATTTAAATTGTTTGGTCCTAGGTCAGAAAGGGTGATTGTTGCATCAGCGAGGGCATTCGGCGTAAAACATGTGCCATATCGTAAAACAAGTGACTCTGAGGCGACCCCTGGTGGCAGAAAAAAACTTAAAGACGATTTAAAAAAACATGTGATGTTTGGATTCCGCTGTTCTGTGAACTGTAATAAACCATGTGCTTATGAGGTCCCGTCTCACTGCTGCTCCCCCAATCTCTTTTTTACACACACACACACACACACAGACACACACACACATTTCAGTGTGATAAAACTGACACATTCCTGAACACAACATTTCTGTAGTCTCGGTGATGACAAGAACGCTGTGGGAACCTTCCGCTCAGCAGACATCCACTGGAACAGTTTACTGAGAATCCTCCTCCTTCTTCTTCTTCTTCTTCTTCTTCTTCTTCTTCTATGTTTTCTTCTTTTTCTTGTCTTTCCTGTTCTTCTACTTCTTGTTCATATTCTTCTTCTTCATCTTCTTCATGTACTTCTTTTTGCATGTTCCTCCATTCTTTTTCTTATGCCCATTTCTTCTTTTCCTCTTTCCTCTTTTTTCTTCTTCTTCTTCTTCCTGTTCTTCTACTTCCTGTTCATATTCTTCTTCTCATTCTCTTTTTATGTACTTCTTTCTGCATGTTCTATTCTTTTCCTTTTGCCCATTTCTTCTTCTTCTTGGTAAAAGCGAGATCATAAATTCTCTATTCTATGAGAAAGTTGGCATGGCCAGAGTGTGTGTGTGTGTGTGTTTAGGAGTATTAAAAAGAGGCGTGGCTTAACTCATTAAGACTAAATCACTCTGTATTAAAACAGATTTAAAATAATATTTTCTACATCATCAGTAAAACCCAATGTGTGTAAACTCATCATTGGCTTTGCTTTATATCCGAACCTCTGGATGACATCTGGTGGGTTGAACAGAACCAGATGTGCTGTTCCAGTGACTCATAAATCAGGGTGTAGTCTTACCCGAATTTAACCACACCCCTGTTTAGTTCAGCTAGATTGTCATTTTTGTATAATAGGGATAGGGATAAGGAGAGTGTGTGTGAGTGTGTGTGTGTGTGTAAGGGAGTGATATAAACCACATGACCTACTGGTAGAAATTACAGCAACAGTGACATCCATATCTTAGTCACTCTGCCTCTCCTGTGACACCCCGGGAATTATTAAAATTCAGTAGATTCTAATGAGACCGAGGATCTTGGATCAAATCGGACCCGAATGCTGATGATGTCATCAGTGGGAACGATTAGACACATCTGGAATAGAAATAGATAAAAGTTAGATTGGTAACGGTTATCAGGACGGAGAGTATTGACAGATGTGCGAAGACAAAAAGTGTGAGGTAGAGACATTCCATCACCTCGCATGGATGGATGGATCGTGTTGATGGATGGACGGATGATTGATGGATTGATGAATAATTGGATGTAAATATTAAAGAATGGATGGATGTATGGAGGAATAGACAGACAGATGAATGAATAGATGTATGGACAGATGGCTGGATGGATGGATGATTGATGCATAGATGGATAATAGGATGTAAATATTAAAGAATGGATAAGGTATGGACGGATAGACAGGTGGATGGATAGATAGATGGATGTATGGATGGATGGATGAATATACAGATGGATGGATAGATGGATAATTGATAAATGGATGGATAATTGAATGTAAATATTAAAGAATGGATGGATGTATGGATGGATAAACAGATAGACAGATGGATGGATGGATGGATGGATGGATGGATAGATGGATGTACGGACAGATGGCTGGATGGATGAATGATTGATGGATGCGTGGATAATTGGATGTAAATATTGAAGAATTGATGGATGTATGGACGGATAGACAGATGGATGGATGGATGGATGGCTGGATAGATGATTGATGGATGGATAATTCGATGTAAATATTAAAGAATGGATGGATGTATGGACGGATAGACAGTTGGATGGATATATGGATGGATGAATGGACAGATGGATGGATGGATAATTGGATGTAAATATTAAAGAATCGATGGATGTATGGACGGATAGACAGATAGATGGATAGATGGATGGATAGATGGATGGATAGATGGATGTATGGACAGATGGCTGGATGGATAAAGAATTGATGGATGAATGGATAATTGGATGTAAATATTAAAGAATGGATGGATGTATGGACGGATAGACAGATGGATGGATGGATGGATGTATGGATAGATGGCTGGATGGATGGATAGATGGATTGATAATTGGATGTAAATATTAAAGAATGGATGGATGGATGGATGTATGAACAGATAGACAGATGGATGGATGGATGTATGGACAGATGGCTGGATGATTGATGGATGGATGGATAATTGGATGTAAATATTTAAAAATGGATGGATGGATGAATGGATGGATGGACGGATAGACAGATGGATGGATAGATAGATGGATGGATGGATTGATAATTGGATGTAAATATTAAAGAATGGATGGATGGATGTATGTATGTATGGACAGATAGACAGATGGATGGATGGATGGATGGATGATTGATGGATGGATGGATAATTGGATGTAAATATTTAAAAATGGATGGATGGATGGATGTACGGATAGACAGCTGGATCGATAGATAGATGTATGGATGGATGGATGGATGTATGGACAGATGGCTGGATGGATAGATGATTGATGGATGGATGACTAATTGGATGTAAATATTAAAGAATGGATGGACGGATAGACAGATGGATGGATGGATAGATAGATGAATGGATGAATGGACAGAAGTAATACAACCCAAGTTTGTATTTATAGATATTTGATTGTATTATTGTTAATAAATTTAACAAACACATATAGAAACATTTATATATTTACATACATTGTTTATAATGTTTTATTACAAAACACACCCATATTAGACACTAAATATCTCTTTATTCTTTTAATACCTCTATTAGTGATGTCCAGACTAATACTGGCCTTTTTTCATCCCCAAAAACTAACGCAAACAAAAAGCAAAATCACCCAGTTACAGGTGATTAAAGGTAAAGGTGTAAAATACATAAATCCTTACTCCCTGAGCACAATCCACACACCCCCCCCATGCTGCTTCACCACCAGGATCTATGGTGGCCAGTGGGGCATGACTGGAGCTGAGTCCAAACACAAACAAACACTCTGGACTATAGTAGAGGTCAGTTTTCCATATGGGTTTTAACATCAAATAAAAGAGGCCAAGACTTAATCTACCACTGAATCTTAAAGTCAGTATTCAGGACCAGAAATGTCTTTTCAAAATGGACTTTCTCAGAGACATAAAACACGTGTCTTCAGGTGACTTTCCTTAAACTTTTATTATCGTATTACTATAAATCAAATTATTTAGGATATTGTCTGATCTGATTTGCATGTTTTCGCATTGGTTTCCTCCCACAGTCCAAAGACATGAATGCTATGTGAATTGGAGATGCTAAATTGTCCCTAAGAATATTGCATCTGGAATGGGCATTGGGGAGAGACTCGCTGTGGCGTCCCCTGGTGGCATGGAGAAACCAAAAGCCAAAAAAAAAAACTCAAAAATTGTCATCTCAAACACAGTCATCACATCTAGATGGTTGGCTGCATAGATGAGTCAACTTTCTCTAATGCCCTCTATCTTGTGTTATCTTGCAGAAGTCTTCCACTTCTTCTTTCACCCTCCACAATTCCTGTCTTCTGCAATTTTGCCAATGGGTTTAGTCTTTACATAACACTTTTTGAGGTGAAGTCAGAGGTTTAACTATTAATAATGTACTGATTCAATCATATTCTGTGTGTTATTTATACAATAATAAAAAAATACCTTTTGCTCCTTTAAACTGCTTATTGTTTAAAATTTGTGTCCAGACATCTCTTTTCTAAAAATTCATTTTAACTTAATCCTAGTTTTAGGGTCATGGGCAATGCGAGGGCAGGAACAATCCTACACAGCGCGCCAATCCATCATAGAGCGCACACACACAATCACAGACACATTCATGGGCAATTTAAAGAAACCAATCAACCTATCATGTATGTCTATGAATTGTAGGATGAAACTGGAGCACCCTGAGAAAACACGGGGAAAACATGCAAACTCCAAACTAAAATTTCCTGAGTCACCCCATCCAGGGCTTGAACTCGGGCACTTTTTGCTGTGAGGCCACAGCAATATCCACTACACCATTGTGCCACCGTTTTCCAAAATGTTTGCTTTTATTATTAATAAGGTAATGTCTTAAATTATTTTTTCAGCTTATAAGATTTTTTTTTGGTTAAAAAGTCTCTTATTGCCCCTTTAACCCCGTGACAACTCCATATCCACGGGGCCATATTAGATCTCAGTCACGCAGTTGAACATTTTGCCTAAACACCAGCATCCGTTAACTTCCGCGTTTCGTCATTTTGACGGATGGAACGTCTGTCCAATCGGCGATTCATATTGTCCAACTGTCGACATCCCAGCCAACCAAAGCGGATGACGCGTGTGAGTGGGCGGGGAAACGGGCGGCGACTATAGAACTAGGGTGTCGCCGGTCGCGGTGGCTCCATTCGAAGGCGACGGCGGTCGTCTGTTTGTATTAGAGCTCTGAAAATCTTCAACTATAAAACGATAACGGGTCGATATCGAACCGGATTTCTGGACACAGAACTCGAGTTTCGGCGGATTGTAATCCGGAGCACGGAGGGGCGAGATGACGACGCAGTAATGGTGATAAAAAAGCGACTGGAAACGTTAGGTCTGAAGAAAGACTGAAGGGAGCCATTTTGTCCCGAACTGTGTGGGAGAAGAGAAAGAAGGAAAGAAAGAAAGACGAAAACGAACAGACGGGTGGATTTTTTTATGGTTAACGAGAAATATTTTCATCGAATTGAGATTTATTCCTAAAAATAAACACCATACCGGTTATAAAAGCTCGACTTTCACAACGGGATACAGAAAACTAGTTAAGCTAAGTTAAGCTTAGCTTCAATAAGCGCGAATCAGCTGCACGAGCGTGTTGTGGTGTGGTTTCGGATTCTCTCTCTCTCCCTCTCTTTTCTCTCTGTAGTGTTAACTCGTCCTTAAAAAAACAACAACATGGCGAAGAAGACGTACGACCTTCTGTTTAAGCTTCTCCTGATCGGGGACTCCGGTGTGGGGAAAACCTGCGTGTTGTTCCGTTTCTCCGACGATGCTTTTAACACCACCTTCATCTCCACCATAGGTGACAAACCATCACTTTTCACACCTTTACACCTTCCGTTTTTATCTGCAAACCAGACTAGAGCATTAGGATCGAGTCTCAAAGCTATAGTAATAGTACTTATTATAAATGGGATGGAGACACCTTTTCTCCTCCCAGCCTCTTCACCACTCGAAGATGCCATTGTCCATTACGTGACTTAGTCTTTTATTATTTGTCCAGACAACTTCAAAATAAATTTATTCAGAGATCAAAATTCCAAGCCTTGACCTTGGGTCAAAACTCTTTTACAACTGAGAAAATCCCATATCCGGAATTGTTTGTTTAGGTTTGGATTGGCTCCGTACCCATTGCTCGATGGGATTGCGCAATCCTGGATTAGGAACACCTGGTTAATAGTGTTGGTTCAGGTTTTAGATTCATTAAACCACACAGATGTCAGGGAGCGGACTCGTAAAGGTGGCACTCGTTCTCGAAATGCAAGTTTTCCCATGCCCGCTGCTACACCTATATCGGTTCAGTTCAATTATGTGTGTAAATATATAAAAGCAGTTTACAGAGATGTATATATTTAAATACGGGATATAATCATACAGGTGGCACGGTGGTTCAGTGGATAGTGCTGTGGCTTCACATAAAGACTGTCCTGGGTTTCGTCTGTGTGCTCCGGTTTCATCCTGCATTTCAAAGACATGCATGATAGGTTAATCAGTATCTCTAAATTGCCTGTTGATGGATTGGCTCCCTGTCTAGTGTTGTTCTTGCCCTTGCGCCCAGAGTTGCCCTGTGGGCACCGGCTTCCCTGTGACCCTAAAACTAGGATTAAGTGGTTATAGAAAATGAATGAATATAAAAGTTAGTTTTTAACGAAAGGCCGGGTGATGACAATGGCAAATGTTCAGTGGAAGAAACCTTAAGAGGAACCCAATGAAATTTCCTAAATTGTCTCAGAAAATGCGTGAATTGGTTAGAGTATGCAAGTCAAATGGATGTCCCCAGCAGACTCAACCATTCTGCATGATACGAGCCCCCAGCAGAAACCAGCCGCCATGGTGAACCAGGCAGGCGCAGGAGACTAGACCATGACCAGCCCTAATTCCAGAAGCAATGACAGAAAAAGAAATATGTATAGCACAAGTTGTAAAAGTTGAAAAATGGCCCATAATAAAATGAAAAAAAAGGAATAAGAACAGTTCACCTCAGTAGTTTGTGTGTGTGTGTGAGAGTGATTTTCGGCTGGATGTTTGTTGATGGTTCCTCCACTCTTGGTACACTAATTATGCCATGGTGCATGTAGTCCTTTATCAAGGACATTTTATCAGTAATCATATAGTGTCGCCCAGGTGTTCCTAATCAAGGTATTGTCAAACCAAGCCTCAATTTTAGAACCTTCTTCGATTGGCTGTATACACTGTAAATTGCACAATATCCCATGATGCTGTTCTGTTGGATAGTTACGTATTCTGTAAGTACATATATTTAAGAATGTAAAGGAACAAACATGAGTGAAAATTTTAAGACTCAATTATAAAAGGAAGAAGGGCGGCACAGTGGTGCAGTGGATAGAAGAGCCGGATGCGATCCCCGGATGGGGCGACCTGGGGATTCCTGTGTGAAGTTTGCATGTTCACCCTGTGTTTGCGTGCGTTTCCTCCCACAGTCCAAAGACATGCATCCTGGGTGAATTGGAAACGTTATATTGTCACTAACTTGTGTATGAGTGTGTGACCGTGTTACTGTCGTTGGAATAGACACTGGTGCTGAGGATAACGTTAAACTATTATAAATCAATAAAAATAAAAGGAAGAAACGTTAAGAGGAACCAGACTCTGAAATGAATCCCATCATCTGAGTGTGTGTAAAATGTGTTTGTAGCAGTGAGTGCGTTTAAGTCTATAGGACGTTCCCAGCAGGAACCGGTCGTTCCGCATGATGTTAGCGATCACAGGAAGTTGATCAGACGGGTGTATGAGACGAGGTTGGGGTTGTGCAATACCTTTAGCTGTTCTGTACACAATTTATATTAATATTGTAGATGTGGATAGGTCCAGTTGAGTACTTTGCTTTATCAGAGGGATTAGTTGATTGATATTAAATCTTTATCGGTGTTTATAACGATTGATTGATTACGTTATTGTAGGTCAGATTTTTAGAATTAATGGGTTCACTCCGGGTATTCCGGTTTCTTCTCACAGTCCAACAACATGCCCCTTAGGTGAATTAGAGATGCTAAATTTGTAGTTGACTTGTGTATAGATGTATGATTGTGTATATGTGATACTTGTGTTCTTGTCATTAACTTGGCCATTGATAATGTTAATCAATTAATGTCAACTTCCCAGAATGCAGTGCAGGTGTTGAGTTTCCTACAAATTTATAGTGATGTTGGTGTTGATGGCTATATCGTTGTGTTAATGGTGGTGGAGCTCATTTGATCAAGCTGATGTTGACGGCTAATTTAGCGGTGTAGCTAAAGCTTTTTAAAATCGTTTGGTTCGTGCGGGGTCATGGGTGGGCATGCTGAACTGGCAAAGCACCACTGCATCACTCTCTTCTCTTAGACATGATGCTGGTGGTTAAATTCTATTGTGACATCTTCATATAAGGAAGGTTAATAGGATACAAAGCTCCAACGCCTCCGAAGACCTATTCATGTTTTGGCCGGCCATTTTTTATTTCCTTTGGTGCCGCAGATGTTCTTGAAAACAGATTGATTCATGGGAAAAGGAAATCAGACTTGAAATGTGCACATAAACAAATTTGGACTGTTCATTGGCAAGCCTTCATGTTGTAAGCCAATAGCAAGCAAGTGGGCGGGGCTGTTTGAAAATCGGAGAGGCTAATTAAAATGGCGTTACTCTGTATACTTGGCAGTTGCTTGGTGTTGCTATTACACACCCAATTTACAATTTTTAACCGCACTGTTCTAAATCTTTAAGATCAGAAAAATAAGGACACAAACACTTTTTAGGTTGGAGACTTTTTTCTGATTCCAGGACTTTGTGTGTGGGTTACACACTGATTTCCAGGCCGTCAGCTTGTGTATCTTGTGTAACGGCGTTAGAAAGACGCTGTGCTCTCTAATTGCTGGTTTCCAAACCAAAGTTATGTTTCTGTTTAAAAGAGAGCTCTAATATGTACTTTTATTTTCCTTGGTGACTTTAATGTCCAGCAGAACTGAAACTTTCGCTTCTCCTGAAAAGTTTATCATCACATGT
>JAOUQT010000024.1:5073522-5084802 GCA_025769995.1 Xyliphius kryptos
ATATAATGCCTAATATTTCTCAGGCAATTTATAAATTTTGTTGTTATATAAATACTTTTCCTGTTGATGATGGTGCCAAATGTCCACTTTGTTGATGGTATACATTATATTGGTCAAAAGCCTATATTAGCCTCTCAGCGCTGGGCATTCCCGGTTTGAATCCCAATCTGGCTGGAGTCTGCATGTTCTCCCCATGTCTTCGTGGGTTTCCTTCGGGTTCTCCGGTTTCCTCCCACAGTCCAAAAACATGGATTCCAGGTAAATGAAATGCTCTAAATTGCCCTGTATAGTGTGTTTGTGGATGTGAGTGAGTATGTACCCAGCGATGGATTGGCGTCCTGTCCTGGCGTTCTGACGTTCTGACGTTCTGCCCTGGATGGGCATGAGGGGGAACCCCCCCGCGACTTTAATAAAGGAATTAAGCTGAAGATAATGAATGAATGTATAATTAATTAAGTGATATGTGGGGCATAAACGGTTCATTTAAAACAGGGGAATAACAAAAACAAAGAAAAAAAAAAAAAAAAACAACAGTTGTGTTAGTCCCTTGTTGGTTCTCTGTTAGTCAGGACAATCACAGAACAATATCATTTGGGCGGTGAATTGTTTATTCTCGGTTCTGCAGTGACACTGATGCGGTGAGGGGGTTTTAGTGCAGCAGTGCTGCTGTAGTTTTATTTGCACACCTCAGTGACACTGCTGGGATAGGAATAATGCACCCACCAAATAATACCCGCTCTGTGGGGGTACTATTGGTGTCCTGACCATTAGAACAGAGTAATAGGGTGTATACTGTATGTACACAAACAGATGGACTACGGTCTGTGATTGTAGACCTACAAAGTCCATCTTTGTGTTAAGCTTCTCCGATACCACAGACAATGACTAGAGCAAGAGGTGGGCGTGTCCAAACTTTGTGCTCTATAGGTCAAGGTTTTCATATGAAATGCTAAATGCCAATTACATACTAAAACAATTCTACTGTCAGGAGTAGGGTCTCCGAAAGAAAAGACAAATCAAAAAGTAATTCGCATCACATTCTTAACTGAATGATCTCTAGACTAATCTCAACTACAGGCTCTGCTAAACAGGATGCAGTAGTTTTCGTTTCTGCTCTCAAGCTTATATTGCTCCGTAAATGACTTTGATCCGTCTATGAATCTATTTGGAAAGCGGAAAAGAAAGTATTGAGCTCTTTATTTGATTTTTCATTGACACTAAAAAGGTAATGACAAATTACAGCTATTTACATTATATCTGCCAGCAGTTGCACGCACCTCGCGCCTAACCATAATTGTCACGTTTCACCACATCAGCAAAACAGAATGCTGCCCTAATCTCATACTTGTCCACATTGCTACATACCGGTCTCCTCCCTCTGGGCAAAATCATAAGCATAGCAGTTGGCTAAATCAGATAAGGACTCAGTTGGTCTGTAGAGCTTGTAGTTTTAACTTAATAACAACTCTATATTTTTTTCTGAACAAGTCTATGGTAACATAGTTTGAGAAAGGTTTTAAAGCCTTGGGGCCTGTTCCACAAAGCGAGCACTTGTTTGGGTAAGCCTCGCCCGAGTTACCCAAACAGTTTACTTCCGGCTAGTTCGGCTCCACGAACGAAACGCAAACTTTTGTCACTAAGACGAACCAGGTTTGTGTAATTGATTAAAACATCAAAAAAAAATAACTATAATACTTCTTTTTTTTCTCTTGCTGAACAGAAGTTTGTTCTACATCTTTATAATTAATATAAATTACTATGAATCAGGGCGGCACGGCGGCTTTGTGGTTAGCAGGTTCGCCTCTCAGCACTGGGGATTCTTCGTTCGAATCCCAATCTAGGTGGGGTTTCCATGTTCTTCCCATGTCCGCGTAGGTTTTCTTGTTTTTTTACAAAATTGCACCATATAGAGTGTGTTGGGTGACCACGACCCCACCACGACCCTCATAAAGGAATAAGCAAAAGAGAATGAATGAATAGTGTGTGTTTGTGTGTGTGGATGTGTGAGTGAGTGACTGTGTGCCCAGCGATAGATTGCCGCCCTTTCCTGGGTGTATCTGCCCAGCGCCCGAGATGTTCCTCTCTGGATGGGCATGGGGAACCCCACCAAAGTAGAGGAATAAGCAGAAGATAATGTATGGATGTAACTGGGTCGGAACCTTTTATTTAACTTTGCCAGCCAGCGAGACCATGCAAACACTCGGCTCATCCAATAGAAACTGTTTAGTTTAAGAAATCCAGGAAATCATCCTGCAAATGACCAGGTCGGTTTAAAGCTATAAGATGCTGTAGTAACTGAGCGAGGCAAAGCTCTAGCCTTTTTTGTGGAACCGAATTTGAGCAAAATAAGCCAGGCTTGTCTTTAAAAGCCTGGCTTACTGAGTAACTCACTTCGTGGAACAGGTCCTTGATCTCAACCCACTAGAACACCGACTACAAGGCTGGCGTATTTAGCCTGTCCACCATGAAGGACCGCACAAATCTCAATCAGATCAAAATTAATATCATTCTGTGAGGAATAAGGAAAATATCACACAGGCATTGCGTACCATTTTTCACATGCTGTGACAGTGACCTTGGGTGGGTGTTTCTTTTCTTAAAGGATATTCAGCTTTATACTTTGTTTTTATGTCGTGACTATTGTGAAATAATGCCGGATTGCAGATGTGTATCAGGATATGAAGTGCTTTTGTGTTTTGATTGTCAGACAGGCTGTCTAGACACCAAGGTTCGAACTCTTACAATGATTTTTAAGCTTGGTGTTTGATCTGTGAAGATGAATGAAGAAGTACACCAAGCACAGAATAATTGGATATTCGAACTAATAAGTATTACATTAATTAGTTAAATGTTTAATGAGTTTTACTTTAAACTTAACATAAAATGATTGATTAAATACAATTACTGTTACATATACGTTTGGTTACTTAGCAGATGCTTTTATCCAAAGTGACTTACAGGTACCCCAACTTGATGGTTGGGGTCAAGACACAGGGTTGATGCAGCATCCCGGAGCAATGAGGGTTAAGGGTCTTGCTCAAAGACCCACATTGGTAACAACAGTGGATTTGGGATTTGAACCCACAACCTTTAGATTGATAGGCCAACACACTAAAGATTTTTTTGTCTTATCTCATTGTCTTTTACTCAATCCTCAACTTGGGGTATGGGGTTTTTCGTATGCACATCCAGGGGAGAACGTGTTGAGTGCCAGCAGATATACCCAGGGTGCCAATCTATTGCTGAGCACTCACTCACTCACTCACTCACTCACACTATATAGGGGAATTTAAGAGCACCCAATTCACCATAAATCCATGTTTTTTGGACTGCAGGAGGAATTCAGAGAACCCAGAAAGAACCCACACGAACATGAGGACAACATGGAAACTCCACCCAGATTGGGATTCGAACCTGGATTGCCAATGCCAAGAGGCAAACATGCTAACCACAGTGTGGACTGTGAGTTTTTACGTAAAAATGAGAGCTGTTATATTAACTAAAAGGAAAAGTATATCACCAAAGCAAGAACACTCCACTGTCACATTGGGGTCTTGTCCTGTACCCACAGGGCTGAAAATTGGCATCGTGATTACCTACAGTATGATGTCCTTGGAAAAATAGTTCTCTCTTTCCTACATTTAATTGCTCGTTCTGTATCGCTATCAAACGCAACACCGCAGATGGATTGGGGTCTTCTCAAGTACCTACAAAGCTAAAACCTGGCTTTGCCGTTCCTCATCATGACCTTTCGATAGTGATACATTTATGTAAGAAAACAACTGGATGGACACCGTTCCAACAACTCACACTATATTCATTCCACATATCCATTCAGATTTTAAATTGCCACAAACCTCACTCTATAATAAGACGTTAATTTTGAATATATAAACTTTAAAGCCATCACGCATTCAAAAACAATTGCATTTCAACTTCTGTTCCTTTTCTTATCGGTCTCTCCCTATTGTGCAGCATGGGTATTCCACGAGTTATGTTATAAAGAGAAAAACGGCCAACATATAAAATACTTAAAAGTGACTTATAACAATTTTAATGCACCATATGCTGACCCCTCATAACCAGAACATTTTTTTTATCAATGGATGTTGGATGAGGGCCCAGTAGGATAAAGTCCTGTACATTGACCCAGTCTGTGCAATTTCAAGGGTTCTCACAGCAAATACTTACACATATTGTAACTAATCTATCATACTTTATCACATTACTGTGGAGATGAATTATATTTGATCTATATTATTTTAAAAAATGAAAGCTGGCTATTGGTGCCCTGTCCAGCACCTGAGACGTTTGCATGTTCTTAATGCAAACATTGTTGTGACCATCCATTTCAAATAAATTATAGCAAATTGTCAATGCGCACAAAATAAACACGGTTAAGATTTTGGACACACCTTCTTTATGCCCCACTTTATCATTGTCCATGTTATCAGTTTCCGTTACTGTAAAGATGGCCTTTGTAGTTCTACAAGACTGTAGTCCATCTGTTTGCCTACTGTGTTGGTCTCCTTTACTTTGTTCTAATGGTCAGGACCCCAATAGTACCATCACAGAGCAGGTATTATTTGGTTGGAGCATTATTCCTATCCCAGCAGTGTTTAAATGGAACTAAGACCCCCTCACCGCATCAGCGTCACCGCAGAACCGACAATATACAATTCACCACCCAAATTATACCCGTTTTGTGATGCTCCCGAGACCCAACAGGCGACTAACAAAAATACAGATGTACTACAGTCTGCAATCGTAAAACTACACATTCCATTTATATGGTAAGTAGAGGAAATGGACAATGAGAAAGAAGGGGCATGACAAACTTTTGACTGGTACTAAAAATATAACTACGATTTATCTTTTTAATAGAAGACAAACCCTGTAGAAGTTCTGCAGTGTGAACACCATACAACATAAGAGCGAGCAGTTGTAAGCTTGTGGTTAAGGAACCAACCTTGCAAGCTGAAGATTCCCAGTTCGATTCCCAGTCCCACCAAGTACTATGGCTGAAGTGCCCTTGGGAAAGGTACCTGGCCCCAGTTGCTCCCCGGGTGCCATGTACAGGGCTGCCCACAGCTCTGGGAACTCGTGCTCATTTTACTCAGTGTGTGTATTTTGTTGCACTGATGGGTTAAATGTGGAGGAGAAGTTCCTCTTTGGGTTAGAACAATGGGCAAAATAGATCACTTTGTTTCAAGAGTAAAGCAATCTCTAATTCCAAATAATAAATTAGTCTTTGGAACAAACCTGAAACTTGCACTACTTTAAAATTCTGCAGAAGTGGAGCTGAGAAGGTAAACTAGCTAAATTGCTGACGGACATGGCTGCTTTAACAAAGGCTGAGTAAACATTTCTTCACCAGTGAATGATTCTGAAATTGACAAGATGGAGAAACAAATCTCTTAAATTCTCATTTGTAGTTAAACAGAGGTGGGCTATTAATTTTATGATGCAATGATGCATGCAATGGCTGCAAACACTCTTTTCCACAGCTGTAACTGAAAGTGAGAGAGTATCCGTTGCTCACTTATTGAGTTCTCAACTATGGGTTTATCAACGTTGGCAATCAAACCATTGGACCTTGGAGAATGTTAAATTGTGTTTCATTCTTACTTTAGGATGATTCAGGACTAGACTCTTGCTGGGAAAATATTAATTCACTAAACATTTTACATTTATATCCTTAAAAAAATTGCCTTGGATTGCAATGACATCGCTTGGACTTATTGATCTTCTTCAAATTATGCAAGCGAACAAGCGTTTGACTTAAGGCCAATGTAGATGCAGAATCAATAAAAGTCTTAATAGTTATTCACATTGGAGCAACTGTTCTATTGCTTTAACAGAGTCTCATAAAAACCAAATGGATTCCTGGAAGGATTAAACTCTACAGTCTAATTTATCTATTGTACAATAGTCAACGGGTCATTGAGTCTTGCTTAAAGTCTGGAGTCTTATGCTTATGTATTCATTTTCTCAACTGCTGATTCTGATTCGGGTCATGGGGACGGGGTGCAGGAGTTTATCCCTGTGTTCATGGGATGAAAGTCAGGAATGAATAAATCCCTTGTCCATTGTTTAGTTACTCTGAGGGCTAACACAACTTTGTATGTTTAACCACCCACCCATCTGTCCGTCCATCCATCCGTCCGTCCGTCCGTCCGTCCATCCATCGGCACACTGATCCATCCCTCCCTCTCTCCATCCGTCCATCCATCCGTCCGTCCGTCCATCCATCCCTCTCTCCCTCCCTTCATGATCTTCCACTTGTCCAGGGTTCGGGTCACGGGGTCAGCAACCTAAGCAGAGAAGCCCAGACCTCCCTCTCCCCAGCCACCTCAAGTGTGGGATTCCGAGGCGTTCCCAGGCCAGCCGGAGGATATAATCTTTCCAGCGAGTCCTGGGTCTTCCCCGAGATCTCCTACCAGCTGGACTTGCCTAAAACACTTTCTTGGGGAGGCTCATAGTAGGCAGAACCACCTCAACTGGCTCCACATTTGTAAGTCGCTTTGGAAAATAACAAAATATAAAAGCCTAAATGGGTGTGTTTTGGGTGTAACGTGCAATAAAACATTCACCATGTGTTAGGGTCCCTGGATCTTCTCGCACACAAGGCTCTGGTACCAGACGCCATTAAAGATACATAGCTTTGGTGTGACTGTCTGTTATCCAGGAGGTCCCAATCAGGGCTAACTTGCACCAGCTACAGCTTCTTAATTTAAGGAGCTGCTCTGTAGCTGGTTTCTGCGGCAGTCTCAAATTTTAGTAACTGTATTGTCCCACTACTTATCCCAGGGTTAGAAGGTACGAATGGGCCCGTTTAGAGGGGTCAGCTGTGGTACCGCCTGGAGACGGGAGGTACATTAAGTAGTAGGGGAAGTTGTATTGTCTTCTGACTGTCGGGACTTTGTTAACCTCTGGCCTCTCTGCTGGCTAAGTGCCTTCTCTATCTGTGACTATCCTTATCATCCTTCTGGAGATCTCTCCGGCGGACAGATCTTTCCCACGTGGCAATTTAGTAAAGCACTCTTTGGACCCGGGTTTGTTAGAGGGTGTGCAATATGTTGAATTCGTTTTGGCACTTTGTCTAACAGCTGGTTTCTCTCCCACTGTCTCTCTCATCCTCTCCTGATTTTTCAAGAGCAGTTTTAAGAGTAGATTCGCCTGTGGACGGAGTCCAGCCATCGTTTAACCCCTTATCTGGAGAATTCCAGGCTGCTTGTCTTTAGTTAAGTCCCTAGTCGTGCAGTGTTAGTCTTCTGGGCTGGAAGCCAGAAGACCATGGTTTGAATACACCACTCTGTTTGCAGTTTGGGTGTTTTTAGTTTTTCTAAAGAAAAAAAAACACATTTTTTTTTGTATCTGCATCTTTGTCCTCCACTCTTTGGTGGATTGATATTTCAATGGTGCAGCTACCTGAGCTGTGCTGGACCATGAGGTTTTCCATTTTACCTAAATGTCAATGGCTCTCAGAGCTGGAAATTTGGGTTCGAAACCCCAGCTCTCAGTTTAAATGTTCTCACTGTGTCTGCATGGACCTTTTCCGGGTTCTCTGGTTTTCTCCCACAGTCTAAAAACATGAAGTCAAGGTGAACTTGCTGCTTTAAACCGCTCTTATCTAAATTGCTCAAACATAGTGCAAGTGTATGTCTGTGGGGAACCACCCTTAGTAGAGGATAATAATTTCTTTTCTGAACCCTGAGTTCGTTAGATGGTTTAATGACAGGCTAGCTCATACATAGTTAGCCAAATGTGTGTTAATTAGTGATGGCAAGAGGACATTAGTGAGATTCCATCTGTATTCATTTTAATTACTCTGAAACATGGACCCTACTCTAAATATTTCACCCATCACCTAAATGTGTTGACATCACAATGTATTCTGATTTATCTCGCTGAAACCACATCAGTCCCCAGGCTTGAGCCTCCCTAATTGGCATGCTGTTTCTGAGAGATGAGAAGAAGACGAGAGAGAAGTGTGTGTGATGAAGTAGTGTGAGCATCCATGAATACTTATGACTTGACTAGAAGTTAATTAACCTGGCTTCTGCATTTCATCAGTCTTCCAGCTGTCTGAACTGTCATCTATGCATAATCATTTCAAAACAGCCATAACCCAACAATATTGATCTGACCATGACACGGCAAACCAACGAAATGTGTGCGATAAGCATATGGCAGGAGCAACAATAGACTTCTATGATCATGACTTCTTTTTAAGTCTTTTTTACTTTCAAAACACCGATTTAAATACAAAACAGTGTAAAAAGAACTTAATTAAAATGTTTGGGCAACACGTTATTTTTATGATGCAATCTGTTATTTATAGCTAGCCCCCTCTTGGCCCACCAAGTAGCGACTAATTACTCTCAGATTAACGTTTACAAGCCAGAAAAAAATTAAAAGAGAGGAGACTATCCATCAATCCATCATCTTCAGCTTAATTCAATACTTGGGTTGCAGGGGGGGGGGGGGGGGGTACCACATGCCCATCTTGGGGAGAATGCTTTGGGCATTGGATAGATACACCCAGGACTGGGCACCAAGCTATCACTGGGCACCCACTTATATAATTTGGGGCAATTTAGAGCAGCCAGTTTTCCTTTAATTCAGATTTTTGGGCTGTGGACCAAAACCAAAGAACCCAAAGGAAACCCATGTGGACACAAGGAGTACTTGGAAACTCCATCCAAATTGAGATTCGAACCTGGATCCACAGAACTGAGAAGTGAACATGCTAACCATTAAGTCACAATGCCACCCAAAAAGTAAAATGGTATTACATGGAAAATAAAATCCAGCACCTCTTAGCGCTGGGGATCCCGATTCGGGGGGAATTTCCGTGTCCGTTTAGGTTCCCTCTGGGTTCTACCTTTTCCGCCCACGAAAATGTGGATTCAAGGTAAATTGGATGCACCTAATTGCCCCACATAGTGTGTGTCTAAGTGAGTGTGTGAGTAAGTGTATGCCCAGCAACGGATTGAAGATTGCCATCCTATCCGGGGTGGATCTACCCAGCGCTCGAAACGTTCTCCCCAGATGGGTATGGGGAACCTTCCTCGGGACCCTAATATAAGATTAAGCAGAAGGTAATAAATGAGTAAATGTTCATTTTGACTGCTTCTCATGATGAGATCGACATGTTCTCCAGATGTTCTAGTATCCCGGTACATTTTGCAAAGTCAGAGGCATGAGCTCAGAATTTCATGATTGTGTTATTACAACGAACCATTACATTCACAGCGTTTAGCTGAAACCCTTCTTCAAGGTGAATTATAGAGGAAATATCATCATTGCAATCAAAGAAATCCTGGTTAAAGGACTTACCCAAGAGCCCATGAGTGGCGGGAGAAGTGATGCTTGGACTACAACCATCAACCTTCTGAATCATGGTCCAGTAGCTTAATCACTAAGCTGCCATCACCCATGTGCCACGTATTTTATAAACTCTCCCAATTGCAAGTTGTTTATGAAGGATTGGATGGGATCAGATTAATAGACGATACCCGAACCACTGAGAAATACCCATATCGACCCCCTTATTCATCACTGGTCCGCCAAGCAAAATCATTAATGGTTTCAATTTTTTATTAAAATGAATTGATAATTTCTCCCGATGAAAAACGATGCTGTCAGCAGTTTAGAGCATCCTGATTTTGGCCTCATGGCACTTATTTGTAAGTGTCTTATTCTTAATCTCACCAGCCGTCTATCTCATATCTCACTCCTGTCATCCCTGATGTTAAACGTGAGTTAAGATTCAGGTAAATAACTCCACATCCAAGCCGGCCGACTGCCTTTGCTCCCTCAGTGTCAGGACCCTAATAGGTGAATATGAAATCTTCTGAGCCAATATATATGCTGAACAGTTAAGTGAAGGGGATCTCACATCTGAGCCACCATGCCTCAGTAATGAATACTGCCTGGAGAAACGTCTTTCTTCCTTACCCCACACATTTTCGTTCTCTTTCCCCCTCCTGCTGGGAGAGCATAACTAACTTTCCGGGCTAGTTTTTTTTATGGGTCAAAAAAGTTTGCCATGCCTTATTTCTTGCAACAAGAATAATTGTGAAGAAAACAATGAATGGCAGCCTTGGGATTTTTTTTTATTATCTGAAAATAGTTCTCTGCAAAAGTTCTTGTAGTTAAATAATCTTTAGCTCAACTTGCTTCTCGGTGTTCACAATAGACTGTTATGCTATTCAGGCTTCACAATGCAGCCATTGGTTTTGGAACATTTATACTTTAAATGGTGTAAGTAATTATTATGATAAAGATGTAATTAGCAGGAAGTGTGTAATTAAGCGTTAGGTGGCATGGTAGCTTAGCGGTTAGCACGTTCGCTACTTTGCGCTTGGAACCCAGATCTGAATTCCAATCTTTATGGAGGGTATGTTCTCCCGTTGGGTTTTCTCCGACAGTTCAAATTAAATTGGACCCATCTAAATATCCCCCAGGGATACGGACAGGGCGCCAATCCATCAGTGGTCTCACAGTAATTCACATAGACACGTACACTACATAGGGGCAATTTGGATAAGGGCAATTTAGAGCAGCTAATTTACCTCAAATCCATGTTTTTTGGACTAAGGGTGGAAAATTAAGAACCTGGAGGAAAGCCACATAGACACGAGGAAAACATGGAAACCCCACAACTGGATCTCCAGCGCTAAGTAGCACATATGCTAATCAACATAGTAAATTATTATTATTATAGATATTATTTAAGGCGGTGACACATTGGCGTAGTGGTTAGCATTTTTGTCTCTAAGCTCTGGAGATCCAGGTTTAAATCCCGGGTGGAGTTTCCATGTTCACCCCATGTAAGCACGTCTATTTATTCCCACAATCCAAAAACATGGATTCAAGGTGAATAGGCTGCTCTGAATTTCCCTTATCTAAATGTTTCCATCTAAATTGCCCCCATATATTGTGTATGTCTGTGTATTGGCACTCTTTTGGGTGTATCTGCCCTTCTGAATGTTCTTTCCTGGGTGGGCACCCCCCGTAACCCTAGCAGAGGATAAAGATGAATATAATGAGATGATCTATATGACAACATTTTGGAAATTGCATAATAGGTTGTATAAAAGTTAAAATAAACATCCATTTATTATCTTCCTGAGATTCTGCTGTTAATTTTTTTTTCATTCATTCATTCATTATTTATCTTCCGCTTATTCCTTGATGAGGGTCGCAGGGGGGTTACCCATGCCCATCCAGGGGAGAACGTCTCGGGCGCTGGGCAGATACACCCAGGACAGG
>JAOUQT010000024.1:5107969-5120379 GCA_025769995.1 Xyliphius kryptos
ATTGCTTTGATGAACATGAAAGTGAAGTTGAACATCTCCCATGACCTGCACACTCACCAGATCTAAATATCATTCAGCCACTTTGGGGGGTTTTGGAGGAACGAGTCAGGAAACGTCCTCCACCAGCATCACGTAGTGACCTGGTCCCCATCCTGCAAGAAGAATGGCTTAAAATCCCTCTGACCGCTGTGCAGGACTTGTAGATGTCATTCCCAAGACGTATTGACGCCGTATTGGCCGTCAAAGGAGGTCCTACACCATACTAATAAAAGATTGGGGTCTAAAACCAGGTGTTTCAGTTTCATTGTCCAACCCCTGTATGTCAGAATAGCATGTACATCAACCTCATTTTTCTCAAGTGGAAACTATTGATACTTTTCCAGACGAACAATGACCAAACTCTCCATGCAGCTGATAGTCCTACAACCAAACAAAGCACTGGGAAAAATGACATGCATTATTGTATATTTCCAGAACTTCGTACATACACTCGCTTGGGCAGTTCGCTGAATGACTCATTTTGCGAGATGGTCACCGGAGCTTGTGTGTAAGAAATTCATTCTGACTCATTTTCTCAAGAGCAATGTATAGGGGAAAGTGTGAGAGATAATGCTCCTATGTCCCACCCATTCATTGCCCAAAAGGCAGCTTGGAAACGAGTCGGGGATAGTGAGTGCAAAAACATCTGGACAGCAGTTTTCAGCTTGTTTTAGCAAGCAAGGTTGCTCCACCTCTCCTCGGCAGAGTGCTGCTGTTTTCATTCCTGGGTTATTGCCACCGAGGGCTTGGCACATGGAAGTTACCGCAGAGCTCTAGCGAACCAGGAGGTCAAACTGTTTTACATGTTGTACCTTGGGCCTTCTAATCTTTTGTAGCTCACAGCTGGCTTTTGGTTACATAATTTGGTCTGAAGGACCTGATGTTAGTTGATGTACATACCCCCAGCTGTTACAATATGTTAAACTAGCGGAATACCATTGCTGCACTATGAGAACTTTTTATGGAAAAGGCAATTTTTCTCGAATAAGTGACAGCTTTGGAGTTTGTATATTTGAATCTATTATAGAGTGAGGTTTGCGGCGAATAAATATGATGTGAGTTGTGACTACGGTGTCCACACGGTTGCTTTCTTGCATGAATTCATTGGTAGGTTGTCCAAAGACCTGATGAGGAATAATGAACTTTGTAGGTACTCACGAAGACCCCAATCTATACAGGGTTTTGTGTTCGATAAGGATAGCAAACGAATATGTAACTTAGGAAAGCAAGTGTGGTGTCAGAAAGAGTCTCAAAAACAGAATTCGTAAGCAATTTTCTTCTTAACACATTTTAAAGAGTGGGACTGGAAAATAAAACAATTAAAATTAAAATAGCTGATAGAAGTAAACAAACTCTCAACTCATTTTTCAAAAACAAAACTCATTTCGCGCAGATTCGCTGATGTCGCCTGATGTGTAGCATGGCTGGGTGGGCTGGACTTTTCTCGAGCAGCCAATTACTGTCTAGATCCCGCCCACCCGTTAAAACGGGTCCTAAATACAAAGATCGAATGTGATTGCAAAAATGAGAAGCGCAAGCGCAAAAATGTGCAATGAAGAACATTGCTTACTGTTTTTGAGTTCTCAAAACTTTTGGACCCTTTTTGACGCCATACACCACCATGTTGCCATTCTAAAATGTCCCCTCCAGTTTCCCCAGAACAGGGTGCCAATCCAGTGTTGGACTCATCCTCCTTGAGTGGCCGGTCAGTATCAACAGTGCAGGACACCCGTGTACAGATCGCGTGGTGATTGGGTGTTGGGATTCAACAATTGAAAAAATGTTATATGTATAACAGACAACCAGGCGGAAGCATGGCGAGAAGAGGACATGGAAACTGCACCCAGATTGGGATTTGAAATAGGATACTCTGTGCTGAGAGGTCAACATGCTAACCATGACACCACCATGTCTCCCCATCTGCTGTACATTTGGAAAATAAGTTAAAGTCATCCCCTTTATGAACTGTGTACATTTAGGTTGAACGAAAACGGTCACTGTGACTGTATATAGTGTCAGTGTTGGTTTTCTGTCATGTATGATCTGCTGGGCCTCCATACGGTGATATGACTCATTACTTATAGAAGTGACAAATAGCTTTAGTTGTGAACAAAACAATGGTAGCAGTCCTCCCCAAACAAAAGTTGGATGATGAAATCTTGATAATTGGATGAGAAGACTCAGACAAAGGGAATTGGAAGCGAGAGCGAGACAGAGAGGAGCAATAAGACCTCGTTGGTTTCAAGCCTGGTAGCAGATGACCTCAGGAGTATTGGCTGTGTCAGCTAGCTGCAATTATCATTCAGCCCAAGTGAAGCACCCTGTTTGATATCTGCCAAGGTAATTTAGTGGGAGAGATTGGGCTGTGTCCTCTCTCTCTCCCGCTCTCTCTCTCTCTCTCCATCTCCTCTCATCCTCCCTTCCATTTATTTTTCCCCAAATGCATATGGTGTAAAAAGCTTTCCCGGCCCATCGTGTCCAGTGAGTTGTGATAGAGGCGCTGTCTTTCCCTCTTGCAGCTGTCAGTGTGTGTTTATTTGTGACCAGGAAACTACTGAGTGAAATTAAATGATACACAGTGAAATTGTTTTTCAATGCTGTTCCACCTTCGCACAACTGATTACTGCTATTCCAGGGATGTCCAAACGGTGCTTCAGGTAAAACCGAACAAAGGTTCGCTTATCATTGACACCATTCACCAGACAAGTGGATCGGAGGAAGGCCTTTATTCCAGGAGCTGTGTCAGGACATCCATCAAATGAAAGATGTAGTCTTAAGCCAAGCAGTCATTGTTGATTACCTACACTATCCACACACGCGTACAGAATGATAAAAGATCACGCTCTGCGGCTTGGCAAATAATAAAATACATGAAAGGCCATCACATGAACCCAAATGATGCCAAAAAAGATATCCGTAAGTAAAGTTAATTGACTTGTACGTCTTTGGAATGTGGAAGGAAATTAAAATGCCGGGGGAAACTCATGCAGACAAAGGAAGAACATGCAAACCCCAGGCCTCAGGATCTGGAAAGTAAACCCTGATGTTGCTATGAGATGCATCAAGATTAAAAAAAAATTTTGCAGATAAATTATTGTTGTTTTGTGTATTGGGTATGTATAATGCATTATAACTGCATTTATAAAGCATTTATAACACTTATATATATTTATAACATTTATAAATAGTTTATAATACTTTTCCTTAGCCTATGTTAAGGTACATTGAAATTCATAATGTCACAAAGTGTTTTAACAATATGACATAAGGCTTTATAGCACAAATTGACAATGTTATAAACTTAACTTTAATATTTTTAAGACGTTTGTACTTAACGCAACATGAATTTGTTAAACTTAGTCTGTAAAGAGCATTTATAATATTTTATAACTCATTATGCACCTATAATTGATGCAGTCTTCATCGAGGTTTTAAATGGCACTACTAGGCATGTAAAGACAGCTTATAAATGTTCATTGACAGTTATAAGCACTCAAAGTAATTCCTTAACCACCAACATTATAAAGCTTGATTAAACTGGTGCTACAATAAGTTTGTTAACAGTAAAAGCCATATGTCATAACCCATTATGTCACTTTAAAGTGTATTAAACAGTGTGCAAAGCAGTATTCAGAACAAAGGGTGGCCATTTTGAAGACACTAGAATATAAAACGTTTTCATTTTTTTCACCTGTTTTTGTTAAGTACATAACTCCATGTGTTCATTCATAGTTTTGATGCCTTCAGTGAGAATCCACAATGTAAATAGTCGTCTACGAAATTGCACTATAAATGTTTAACCTGTACAGTCTGTATTCCTTCCTTTCATCATATAAGCAGAGGTTATAAGCTCTGGATCCCACTCTCAACAACCCAATACTAGAGAATTAGATGATGATTTACATAAAATTATATTAAAACATGCTCACATTTTTGTGTATCCAAGTATGTTATACTCTTAACTACTCGTCCTCTATGAATGATGTTTAGGATTTTGCCGGTGTTAAATACAGCGATGGGAAAGTGTTCCCCAGTCAGCAGAGTAAATACCTGTATGTGTTAATTTATCACTGTCATAAACACAATAGGACAGTAACTGTTTGTTATGGTGCATAAAAGCAACACTGAGCTGCACTTAGCAACACAGAGCTCATTTAGCTACGATTTAATATGAAAAAAAGACAAAAATCTGCTTTTGGATGGGTAGTTGAGAGAATGAGTAGTTAAGAGGACATCCCGCGTAGATCCCCCAAAAATGTGAACATGCTTTGATATAATTTTACATGAGCCTTAATATTTAGCTATTTGTCCATGCCCATCCAGGGGAGAACATCTCGGGCACTCGGCAGATACATCGAGGACAGGCCGCCAATCCATCCCTGAGTGCAGTCACTGCATTCTAATTAATTATACTAATGAACCCTTGTAGGCACAAAACTCTTTGAGGTGACTACCTCTTGAAGCTCACTGAGAGAATGCCAACAGTGTGCAAAGCAGTAATCAGAGCAAAGGGGGCTATTTTGAAGCCATTAAAATATAAAACATGTTTTCAGTTATTTTACCTTTTTTTTGTTAAGTACATAACTCCTCATGTGTTCATTTTGATGCCTTCAGTGAGAATCTACAATGTAAATAGCCAAAAGAAGGGAGGGGGAAAAAAAACAAGAACACACCGAATGAGAAGGTGTGTCCAAAATTTTGGCCTGTACTGTAAATATATGTAGTGTACATTATATATTCTATATATTATACTTTTTTTAATATTGCAAACTTTAAAGAACTGGGTTACTCTGGGTCCATAATTTCGTTTTTTCTAACATGCAACATGCGATGAAAATGATAAAGTCTCCTTGAATCCTTAAAATACTAAAGATAACTTAATAATTCCCACATTTATCCTCCAATCAAGAAGTACAATACTGTGTTATTTTGCAGACATAAATAAATTATTGGAAAGAGGTATTGTAAAGGAAGCAGAGTACAGTTTTCCCATGAGTTATTCACAATAATGCACAACCAGTGTCATTGCTTTTATTACAAGAATACGAACACTATATATGTGTTTATTGAAGACAAAAAAACGTTAATAAACTAATCTTCTGTGACATTATCTGGTTTGGTTTTTAAAGTGAACACTAATCACTGAGTAACAGTATTCCGGTTTCTCTCATTTTCAAATACTGCCACCTAGTGGCCAAGATTCAGAAAACAGTTGACTCAAAAGCAGCTTACTGTTTACATTATCTGTATTTCCATTTATGATACATGATTTTAAATAATTTATTGTATATCACTCATTGATACGAATGTGAAGCGCACAGGAGGTGTGCATTATTGTCAAAACAGCTGGACAAACAGCTCAGCAATCCGATTTGAAGAAAATTGTTTCTTTGAGTTTGAATGGAGCATTAAACGTGAAAAGCCAATATTCAGATGTAGGCCATGCTCAGCGTGGGAGGAGGAGAGTTAAAGCTGGATATTGGTTTTAAAACAAGAACAAGAACATGGTGAGATTTGCATGTTAATAAATATGGTAATTTCATTACTATACACAGCACTGTATAAATAGACAAATGTTGCCATGGCAATGTCACTCATTCTACAAGTTCAGCCGTTCATGGTGTGTGCACATGCACATACTCACAGCTGTACATTCACACAGGATTCTTATTGACCGACTCAATTCAGGAATCAGTTTCAAATAATTAGAGACTTTATCTAAAAAGGTGTTCATGGACTTATATAAATATATTTTGTTATTAGACCTGTATACATCGAGGTGCTATGAGAATAAGGCATTAAGTCAAGTGGCATGTACTGAAGGGGACTTCAGGGAGAACTGAATATTATTGAGGTTTTGATCACAGCTGACCCCGACCAATTACTTTCTTGGGTAAGGATTTAGCAGGTGTCTTTTATATTTCGGCAATTTCCACCCACTGTGTCCATACTCTCACACAAAACAAGACACAAAACAAAAAGTGGAGAAATATAAAATCATTATAAACTTCAAAAGTTGCACAAAAAGAAAGTTGCACTACCAAAAGAAAAATGAAAGAAAGAATAAAATTTACATAACCTCACCACTGTTTTTAGATGGTATTAAAACATTTTATAAACCACATAATTGCTTAGAATGTATAGTATATGTCAGGGTTAATACAATCTTTTGAATCTAGACCATTTACTAGTTAATCCATACTGTGTCTAAAGTACTGAAGGCAGAAGCCATGACTTAAATTCCATTTTTTTATTTCTTATTTTAGTATACACGACTTTTACAGATACGCAGGTAAATTACTTTGGAGAGCCAGAATTATAGCATTCCTACATTTTTATATTACTTATAAGTAATAATTGTAATAAGATTTAAGCTTCAGACTCACAACACAAAAATTTAGTAATTGCACACGTTAATATTTTGCCTCTACTGAATTGTGGTAGAATATTTAATAAACAAATGCATACTGTATATTTATAACTGGCAAAATGGTTATTTTAGTGACACAGGATTTCATATTGTTTGACGTTATAGAAAATAATAAAAGTGAACTTTAATCTGCAATTCTGTGAATTGGTCAATGTTCTTATCCACAGAAAGCTAGTAACATGCTGCCCCTCCAGTATCAACTATGAAAAACCGGTTAGTTCAGGTCCTTAAATCTGATTGGCTAGGCTGTTTGTCCGGCCGTGACATTATTGGCAATGACCGTTTCACATTCATATCAATGCACGATATACAATACATTGTTTAACCAATGTTTTTTGTAATTTGGACACAATATGGCAGTAATCAATCATTAAAGAAACCGCATACCTGTTACTCGGCGATCAGCGTTAATTAAAACAAAACAAAAAAAACAAACAGATTAAATCAAGCTGCGTAATACCAGTTTATTAGCAAGTTTTGTTTTCAATAAACATATTTATAAATCAAACCTTTTTTATTATAGTATGTTTGTAACTATTTTCTTAAAGCAATAGGTCACTCGAAGTTGTATATTATTGTGAATAAATTTGGGAAAGAGGTGTGACTGTACGCCACGTCGCATCCTGCCCAACACCTCTTGCTGTGATATATTTACAATAATGCACGCCCTTTTAAACATTTTTGCCTTATGTTACATCATCATTGCCTCAGCTTTTTTATAATTGCCTTAACAACAAATTATCTTTCCCTTAATCCTATACTTGGGTCATGAGGGGTTCTCTGTGCCCATCCAGGGTAGAACGGTTCGGCTGCAGGGCAGATGCGTGCCAATCAATCGCTGATCACACACTTAGACACTACATGGGGGCAATTTAGAGCAGTCAATCTACCTAGAAGCCATGTTTTTGGACTGTGCGAGGAAACCAGAGAACCTGGAAAACACACACACGCACACACAGGGAGGACATGAAAACTCCACACAGATCGGAATTCGAATCTGGAGATTAGCGAACGTGCTAACCACCAAGTCACCGTGCCAACTGCCTTAACAACATATTTGAATTAGGCTACTGATTCGTGGCCAGCATCCCTCACTACTGCAGAAACAATGCCCCCTCTTACAATCACACCCACACACGGTAAAACAATAAATTAGTCAAATCCAACTGACAGTTCCAAATCCCAGGGGTGGGGCAATATTTAAAAAAATGTTGTAAAATACATTTTAAATACATGAGTTTTCTAGAGAACCAGTGCATCAAATCAGAACATGGTAATAATAAACCGACAAACATTTAATTTCCATAGCAGTTACACAGCATACTGAGACCTGCTTTGTTGGATTAGAAAACCTGTCAGCTTTAAGTACACACAAATGTTTAATACAAGGATTTGGACTCAATTAGCATTCTCAAACAGATCTTGTGAGTCAGCTAGTAGATTTGTGTCATAATTGCAAGGCATAATGCAGCTCTCTGATTATATGTGATTTGGCAGTATTGTACTGAGCTAAACATTTGATTACCCATACAACCTGAAAAGGTAATAAGTACCTAGAATATATGTACGTCAGGACATCAGACTACAAATAGATCTCTCATTCATTGAAACAAATTGATACTTTACTTTTTATATGGCAAATAAGCAACTAGGCCGCCATACGAAACAGAATGGGTACATATTTGCATAAAAGGCAAATCAGTAGAAACAGGAAAAGGAAAAACAGTGAATGTATAAATGCTCGAGTTTCTATTTGGAAGGTGTTTAAATGCTTTTATGTGTCAAACCCAGCAGCGTTCAGAAAGCTTCCTGTTCACAGTGTGTTCACAATTAGTACACACAGCAGACAAACACTTTTGTACATGCTGAGTCAAAAAGGTACTGATTTTCATGATGAGGTCAAGGGAACACCTTAGACACGGTGTAAACCTTACAATTTAGGTCCTCAGTGTGCACCAGCATACATAATTTCACAAACACAGACGTGGGAAAGACCCAAAGTGTGACAAGTATTTTAAAAGCAAATATGCTTTATCTTTGCAAACAAGAGCCCAAGGTGAAAGGACAATAACAAGTCAGCAGGAGAATAAACGCATTGTAAAGTGAGTATTATTAGGCGCTGGCAAAAAAAAAGAAAGGAAATCTAAAGCTTACATTGATGATCCAAGATTCAATTTCACGAGGGGGTAGTATTACCGCCAACACGGTCCATTTTGGGGCTTTTCCTTAACAGTGGTCCTCAGAACAAAGTTTACTACATGATAATCTTTGCCCAAGTTTGTTTACACATGCAAAGAATTTGGTTTATCAGATTGGGTCTCTCTCAATAGTCTATATATTATAGACACGATGCATTATACTGTGCGACCTGGGTTTTCATTTATTTCGGAGATCACCGGATTCGGTGTGCATTGATTTTCGCTGAGGAAATTACATCTATGTTTTCACTGGTTGCTTCAAATTTGATTGGCATGCTCACATGACCTGCACAAATCTCACTGCCCCTGTTACGCATTTCCCCATTCTAAGTAAAACTAAAGTTAAGACTAAAGTTTTTATAGCCAGCATCCCATCAAAGAAAATCTCTGCTACGGGAACTAAAAGTCCACGATAACTTCCGCTGTGGCGAAAAAGCAGAAAAAAACTGAAATCAATGCCAGTGTTTTCAGAAGGCTAGTGGGAACATTGCTCCAAGTGTTCAAGATGGCTTCACGAAGGGCATCCACTGTCTAGAACTGCTGTCCATTTTCGTAAACTTCCCTTGCCCTCCAACCCCAAAGGTTCTCAATCAGATTTAGAGCAGGTGAAAACTCAGGATGGTCCAAAAGAGTGATTTTATTCTACTGGAAGAAGTACTTTTTCAGGTGTAAACTGCAGCATTGTCCTGTTGAAAAACCCATTTATTACCACACAGACAATGGCCGCCTGCTGCAACATCTTCACATAGCCAGCTGCTGTTTGACACCCCTGCACAACCTGAAAACGCACCACAAATCAAGATGGCGTTGAAAAAGAACTTGCCTTTAAAGACGTTTTTTGTTTCTGAAGCCCTTCCCTTGGAGATGCTGTCTAATGGTTATTGGGCTGCAGTCAGCACCAGTAATGGCCTTAATTTGTCCCGTGTCCTGACGGACAGCTAATGGGATCCTGTGGCTTAGCGCTGTTGAATATTTTTTGGGTCTGCCACTTGACATTTTGTCTTATATTATATATTATACTGTCTTTTAGGGTAGATCACAACATACAGATGTGCTATACAGACAACCTTTATACAACAACCAAAATTTTAGATGTTTAATGTTCAAAAACTCTTTTAATACTATTACAACTGACGTTCAATAATTTAATCAATGCTAAAGCTAAAAAGTGTTGAACTAAAAAGTGTGTTTAAAATTCAAAAAACACAAACCTGATAGGGATCCTGAGTCATTAACCATTTGACTTGTACATTATGATGTTTCATGTTCTGACGGGTCTACTGAAAACGAGCAAAAATTTTTACTAAAAACTATGGAAAGTGGTGGAACTGTAATCCAGCATGGGTTTCGGAACGTGAGGTAAAGCGAAGGAAGCAAAAGGTAAGGGACCTTAACTGTGGCTTGTCTGTGTTAATTGTCAGATAACTAGAAGGGAAGCTTTGGCAATGGCAGAGAAAAAGGAAAGAGGTTTGCAGGGTCTTCGGTTGCTTCAGCCTTCATGTATGTGAATCTTAACTCATCTGCCAAAGAGCTTTTATCCCACACTCTTCAGTGTATAGACACCTGCACATTTCGTCTGCGGAAGGACCTCTCCTGGATGCTTCCCTTTTGTCGTTCATCCTCTCGGCCCACTTCAAATGGGCACGCATTAGCAGCAGGTGCTCCAGCATTCTGGTAAACAGCTATTCTCAAAGCTTAACCAGCACACATACACTTACTACATGGTGTATAACCGTAATCGTTCAACACATGGGGGTTCTTAAGCAGCCATTATACACTAAAAACTATAGATTTACGTTGATGCAACTGGAGCGTGTTACTCTTTTTTGGATATTGCGTTATTGTAATGTAAGTGATCCTGGTATCGAGCGCAGGCCTTTATGAAAAATAGGAGTGCATGCTCAAGTACGGAATAGAAAGAGTGTAACAAAAGCTGTCAAACTAGAATATACCACCTGCTGTCAGCAACCACACACAAACACACCACAAGCAGTTGCTCAGTCTGCTTCAAGCCAGAAAATAACTGTGAAACCCATAATCAATTCACCACAGAAATGAGCAAATGCAAGAGCTGTTAGAAAACAATGGCATTGTACCTTCACAAATCATCTATTATATATCTTTATGAACATTTGCAATTATGCCACCCAGCTTTAGTGGAATTCATACAAGAAATATTACATTTTGATATATATGACTTTTTGTGTCCATCTTTGTGTGTTCATTTTCATGTTTAGTGAATAGATTTTGTTTGCAGACCTACAACCTTGTGCTGTCAACTGTGTACTTTTGTGACTGCTCTAATTTTGGCTGCTTCCCTTCCGTGTCTGAATATGCAAATGCACCGATAACGTCAGGCCCATGCAAATACACACTAGACTTACACACACTGTATTGTTTCTTCCTGCAAACACATCAGGCTTACCGAAGTGGTTTATATTTCCAGGTTACACAAGATAAAAAAGCGAAAAGGTCTATATTGAATGACACTCAGGTATCTTTTAGCACCCCATTTACAGCTACAAGAACAAAAAAATTGACTAAATAAAACTTGTGTGTGTGTACAGTGATGCATTAGTGTGTCAAATCTTCAACTTCATGATTCGACTCTTTTCTTTTTTACACTTAAAGTTTCAGTCCTTAAATCTGATTGGCTGGTCCGTTTTTCCAGCAGTTATTGACATCATTAACAATAATGCACACCTCGGAGCACGGTACAATTGTATTTGTGATTACACAATACATTATTTTCCCAATATTTGTTAAAAACTGCCTTTTGTAATTTGATAGCCGTACTTCGTCACAGTAGCAGAAATCCTGTTACTCAGTGGTCAGCGTTCAGTTTAAAATAACGATTAGATTATGTAGAGGAAGACCAGTTTGTTAACGATTTTGCTTTGAATAAACACATTTTTAAAATCAAACCTTGTTTTAATTTGTGTCTGTATCCATTATATGAAAACAATATGGCCCTCAAGGCTGTGTGATTAACTGTACCCATTGTACCTCGCTACACTATCTCGTTTCCGTGATTTATTCACAATATTGCACGCTCTCGTGCCTTATTGCTTTATTAAAGCATCGGCGAAATTATTTTATTCAATGTAATGCATGTTCTTGTATTTTTAATTAACTGTTCAAGTTAATGCACAGGCAGAATGTAGTACATTGTCATTTTTGGTCAAGGGTCAAATCGGCCATTTAGGTTTGAAGCACAAAAATATCTCATTTAATGATTTATCATTTAAAACACTTGGTTTTTGCACTCAGAATGAAATGTAAGAAAAGCTTGGACATATCACCAATCACACGGCAGCTACACAGACAAATACCCCATACACGTTGCACCTGGAGCCATTTCAAATGGGTCCCTCTAAAGACCCATGATCCCCTGTCAGGGAATTGAAACCAGAACCTCGTTAAGCAACGTGTCACTTGCTAACTGTTTGTGTGTTTGTTCAGGCAGCTAGGCGGGGTGTGATTTATTACAGCTACACTGGTCACATTAACAACTTTGCAAAAGACAAGTGAAAACAGCACTGATGTGCTGTGTTACAAATGGTTATAGATCTTTGAGTCTTTATCAGAAGAGAACATTTTATATCATATATTTACATTTACATTCAGTTATTTAGCAGACGCTTTTATCCAAAGCGACTTACAAATATCCCAACTTGGTTGGGGTCAAAACACAGGGTTGATACAGGACCCTGGAGCAATGAGGGTTAAGGGTCTTGCTCAAG
>JAOUQT010000024.1:5307872-5318012 GCA_025769995.1 Xyliphius kryptos
ATCCCTCTGACCACTGTGCAAGACTTGTATGTGTCATTCCCAAGACGAATTGACGCTGTATTGGCCGCAAAAGGACGTCCTACACCATACTAATAAATTATTGTGGTCTAAAACCAGGTGTTTCAGTTTCATTGTCTAACCCCTGTAGTTATTATACAGGGCGGGCCATTTATATGGATACACCTAAATAAAGTGGGATCCAAAATGGCCACCATGTTCACCACTCATCTTGAAATGTTTTCCCCCTCCCATGTGCTAATGTTCCACAAACAGGAAGTTAATATCATCAACCATTCCGATACTTATCCTTACTTAACCCTCACCCTTTCTGGCTCAGGACCAAAAATTTTAGCTTCTACAATTCTGCTATTCGCAATTCTTTGGACTGTGGGGAAAAAGGAGAACCTGGAAGAAACCCATGCAAACACGTGGTGTGTTTGCAAACTCTGGGGATCAAACCAGGGTCCTTCTTGCTGTGAGGCGACAGAACTATAATTGCACATATACAGATTTTCTCATTTATTATTTTTCGGCAAGTTCGATCCAATTCAGTTTTATTTCTATAGAGTGTGTTTTGACAATGGAACGATCCAAACAGGCACTGGGTGCCCACTCGGCAGCTCCGGGCGCAGGACCCTAGACAGTTCGCCAATTAGCTCACACACACACACAGTCACACACACATTCTCATAGTAAGAGGCACTTTAGAGACACCGGTTGAACTAGAATGCATGTCTTTAGAATGTAGGAGTAAACCGGGACACCCGGAGAGAACACGGGGAGAACATGGCAACATATAATCCTGAAGTTTAAATAAGGTTACTATCAAGGCACCTAACCCCCAGTTGCTCCCCGGGCGCTGTGTTGGCTGCTCACTGCTCCGGGCACGTGTGATCACTTCACCAGTGTGTGTTTATTGTGTGTGTTTCACTGCATGGATGGGTTAAATGCAGAGGACCAATTCCACTGTGTGTAAAACATAGTGGCAAAATGTTTCACTTCTGTATGGAAACAACATACAAGTGCAGCTGTTGTTAAAACCCTGGCGCTACGCCACCGAGTTCTACGTATTTCAAAGTGGCTCAAGTCTCTCTGTTTACCCATAGTTGGTAATTGTTGCCTTCTGCTGTGCAGTAAACAGATAGACACCTTGTTCGAGGGCAGATTGTGATGTAAACATGGAGTAGGTTGAAGCAAATAAAGGAAACGCTTGGCAGAGGAAGAAGACGGATTATGCATGCAGCAGAGATATTGCGAATAAACGATCTGTGGCACAGAAGAATAAAAGCTCCTCATTCCTGCCAAGATTCGGGTCAAAACACCTTGATGCCCTGAGTTACGAGTTTGTTTTCTTTTTTTTTTGAATGACCAACTCTCTTCTACTTCAAGGTGTGCCTTGTTTATTCCAGTTCTTTAGGACTGACCCAAGGAAGAGCGCTGCGGCGTTCCGTAAAGGTTCTATTTCTCACTTTTTAGGCAAGCACCAGAGTTTTAAATCTGATGCTGGGTTCCTGGGACATACCACTGAAGTGTCCCACTTCTATACCATTAGGTGACTGAGAGGCGTGGTCTTGTGTGGTAATCCAGGACCTGGTGTAGCACTGGTGTCAGAGTTCAAAAGTGGACCATATGTCAGAAACTAATATGGATTTGTCTTACATCGTCTTCACTTTACGACGTATAGATGCACAGACGTGCTCCATAGGATACGGATAAGCTGACCAGGCATCCTAATCTCTTGCCAGCTGTTGCAACCCCAGGGATTTATATATATATATATATTTATTCATTCAATTTCTATACCAGCTTAATCCTAGTTCTAGGGTCATGGGGAAGCCGGTGCCCAGAGCAGGAACAATCCATCATAAGGTATACACACAAATAGGCAATTTAGAGACACCAATTAACCTAACATGCATGTCTTTGGAATGCGGGAGAAAACCCGGTGTACCTGAAGATAACCCACGCAAACACGGGGAGAACATGCAAACTTCTCTATCCACTGCGCCAGCGTGTCGCCCGTATTTATTTATAGACCAGAAAATAACAGTAAACAAAACCCAAGTAAATGAACTTTAGTGGAAATATTTGTATCAGTACTGCACAAGCTGGAAATTGAGCCACTACCCAAAAAATATCGGGGTTACAGTGGCAAATAATTTCCACTTCTTCATTTTTTTCCACTTTTTACATTAATTTTAACTTCTTTTTCGAACAAAGAGCGTTATTTGACTTTGGAATGTAATGCAGTGTTGAGATAATGGAAACAGCATGAGATTTTAAAAAACACCAAAGGGGGGGATTAAGTAAGAAATGACCCAGAGGGATATGTCTAAATCCAACAAGAGCTCATTTATTTATATATATCTTCATCTTCTGTATGAAAATCTGTGTCGTCTTATTAAAATTAGATTTTAGTTTTTTTTCCACTCTGAGAAGATCCATGTACTGTACATTCAATTTCTATACCCGCTTTATCCTAGATTTAGTTCACGGGGGAAGCCGGTGCCCACCCGGCAACTCGGGGCGCAACGGCAGGAACAACCCTAGGCAGTAACGGGCAATTTAGAGACACCAATGAAGCTTTCATGCATGTTTTTGAAATGCGGAAGGAAACCGGAGTACACAAAGAAAATCCATGCAAACTAAAGCTAAATTGTCCTGTCCTAAGCCCGAAAGGGTTATGGGGTGGCGTCAGGAAGGACTTTCAGTGTGAAATTTTCGGATTTGCCGTGGCGACCCCTGGTGACAGGGAAAAGCCGAAAGATGAAGAAGAAGGAGACTGTAACTGAAGAATGGATAGATGATTGGATAGAAGTCTGGTCTCTTTTACCCGAACAATGTTTCTTGTCACACACCTATCAGTGTTCTCAAACTGAAGCCATAAGATGGTCAGTGATAAGTAACGTGGAGTGATAATGGTATATAGCATGATGGAAATTTACAGGTGAGCTGGTAATCTCTGGAAGTGGACAAGATGACCTTGGAGAATCTTAGACACGCCAGAGCTTTTCCCCAGTGCAAATAATGGCCTGATATTTGTGCTTTAATTCCTAGATATGGGACGGCATTGTGGCGCAGTGGATAATCCTGTGGCGACGTGGGAAATTTCTGTGTGGAGTTTGCATGTTCTCTCCGTGTTAGTGCACGTTTTCTCTTGGTACTCCGGTTTCCTCCATCATTCCAAAGACATGCATGATAGGTTGATTGGTGTCTTTAAATTGATGCGCTGTCCAGGGTTGTTCCTGCCCTTGCACCCAGAGTTGCCTCCCCGTGAGGTTAATAGGTGTCTTTAAATTGACGCGCTGTCTAGGGTTGTTCCTGCCCTCGCACCCAGAGTTGCCTCCCCGTGACCCTAACACTAGGACTAAGCGGGTATAGAAAATGAAAGATGAATGAATAAATTCCTATATGCTGTATTTTACGTCGGCTGGATTTTCACAAACCGGGCTTAGGCTTGAGCCTAAAATTCCAGGAATAGTCCAGGAATTGTTTGATTAATATTGTATTCTTTCCATCTTTCGGCTTTTTCCCTGTCACCAGGGGTCGCCACAGCGAGTTCCTCGCATTAGGATTTGGCCCATGTTTTACGCCGGATGCCCTTCCTGACGCAACCCTCACCCTTTCGGGCTTAGGATATACTGATAATATTTGATTAATATTATATAATTCTATATATATTTAGAGAAGGAAACTTGCAGACTCTTTCTAATGTATAATAATAATACATTTAGTTTATATAGCGCCTTTCAAGATACCCAGTGACATCACAACAACAAACACACACAATTCAGTGAGGTCAAGAAAACATAGTTGAATGAAGAGATGAGTTTTTATTAGAGATTTGAAGAGTGGAAGTAAAAAGGCAACAAACAGAAGGTAGGAGAGGGTTCCACCGAGTGGGGGAGCCACACTAAATGATCTGCCACCCAATTAGGACAGCCTAAATCTACGTATGACCAGCAGGCCAACATCAGAGGACCTGAGTAAGTTCTGGGGTCAGCAAGTGGGAGAGGTAGACCAGGGCAGGTCCATAAAGGGCTTTAAACATGACGAGTAGTATTTTATATTGTATTCGCTTATGCACCGGGAGCCTACGCAGTTGCTCCAGAACCGGGGCGATGTGCTCGGGTTTGCGATGGGTAGCTGATGTGAAATGGCCACATACCAGTTAATTACCCAGATTACAGACGGCTCTAGATTCAGACTGCAACCTGCGTCATACTTTAATTTATAAATCCCTCAAGTTTGAACAGTTAAAAGATTAAAGTAGCAGTATTCAGTCATCCTGAAATCAATCCCGAAACAATTTGGCAAGAAATGAAGTGGTCTGGAGTAAACCAGTGCTGAATTATCACGAATCCCTGCTGTATTGTTTGTGTTAATGAATATTTCAGCTAAAATGTAAACGCCAGCTATTATTCAGAGAAACAAATGACTCTGATGAGATTCGGTTTCTCCTGTAGTAGTGCTCGTACCTCGGGGAATCTACATGTCTACTTTTACCTCAGTAATTACTTCTTTCCACTGGAATTTCAACGAGTTCCCTTTGCTCCATAAGATATCGGATGAGATAGCTGAAGCTTCGCAGGTTTTCGCAGGTTACCACCCACACGGCACGTTGCATCACAGTTCTTGTTATTCTCTGTACAGAGGGTTGATCTTTAAAGCTTCACAGTCATAACTCACTTCTGTATTGTTCCATCGGTGGCAATAACTGCCCACAAACTATTATGTCCACTATTGGACGTAAAGAACAGCCAGTTTGGGATCCCGGTGAGCCAGCTGTTGGACGGCTGGTGTTAAATATTATTGTACCAGATAGAATTTTGTTGTATTTTGATGTATATTTTTTATCCATTATCTTTAATTATTTGCTAATTAACTAAATTCTGGTGGCATGGTGGTATAGTGGGTATAGTGTGTTCGCGCTGGTTTTCTCCGGGATTCCAAAGACATGCATGGTAGATTAATTGGTGTCTCTAAATTGCCCATTAGTGTGTAAATGTCTGTATGATTGTGTGTGTGTGTGCGCTCTATGATGGATTGGTGCCCTGTGTAGGCTTGTTCTTGCCCTCATGCCTAGTGTTTCCGGTTGGGCACCGGCTTCCCCATGACCAGTATTAAGCGAGTATATTTAATGAATGAATGAGTTTACATGCTCTTCCTGTACAAGCTTGTTCGGGTTTCCTCCCTCATTCCAAAGACATGCATGCTAGGTTAATTGGTGCCTCTAAGGTGGCCCTTAGTGTAAATGTGTGTGCGCCATATGATGGATTGGATCCCTGTATAGGGTTGTTCCTGCCCTCGCGCCCTAAGTTTTCGGGTGGCCACCGAGTCTCCAGCAGAATTAAGCAGATATTTTATATTTATTAATTATATTTAGATATTTCGACTGCAACAGCTGACAAGAGTTTGGGATACTATCAGCTTATCCCTATCCTGTTATTACAACGTCATAGCCATGAGAATGGTTCAGATCACTTTGAAGTGTGTGTATAAACATTCTTATGCTGTCATTCTGGATCAACAGTGATCCCGACAGCTTTGACGGTCATTGTCGAGTCGCCTCACAGCAGACTAATTGTTTCACGGACGTCACCCTGAAGACCAGACAAGTCAATTAATCAATTATTAAGTCAAAAGGACATCACCCGTATCTGGCTTGTAAAGGTCCCTCATTACCCAAGGTTAATATGTGCCTAATAATCACACAATAATTAGTTCCACTCGTCCCTAATTGTTTTTATATTTTCCTCTGATGCGTTATTGATGCAACGTCCCAACAGCCGACTTTGTCTTTTGACTGATTTGTTTCTGTTAAAACCGTCCCTGAGAGACACGTCTAGTCGGGGAGAGGGAAGAAAACTCGCGGCTTTGATGATTCGCGCCCTTGGTCAGGGCTGGCACACACAAATCTATAGTGAAATAATAGATGCTGTAAGTGTATTGAGCGACTGTGTTGACAAAGTGTTGGGAGAATTGCCCATTCAGGCTCATTGGTACCCAGAGGGGTTGAAACACGAGTTCAAATAGATGGCTAGTCTATTCACGGGGTGTAAAGATTGAGTAGGAATCGGTGACCGTTTGATAAATAGTCATTTATATTGTATTTTCGGGCAGGCTTTCATCCATACATAGTTGCTCTCTATATACATATGGGATGGGTTCAGAAAATAAGGATGAACATTTTATGAAGCTCCCGGGTTCAATCCCCGGGTGGGACGACGCAGAATATTTCTGTATGGAGTTTGAAATGAAAAAAATATATATATAATAAGAAAAGCGCTTATTGCCTCAAAATCAAATCTTCTGGACTACATTAGCATCATTTAATTAGGTATACACCATGTTTGCATTCCACTATAGTACGTCCATCTTCTATACACTACAGGTCTCAGACGTACTGTACGTACGCAAGTGATGCCTATCATTGTTCCAGGGAAATCTATATTAAAAATTCCAACAAGCCTTCACTGTGAGCGCCGGTGTGGGCTCCATTTCACCTTCCATGTCTCTTTTACGGTGGATCTCAGATGCATCTGTATCCCAATCTGTGAACTCCAGCCGGCATAATGTGACGCGTAGCAAGTGATTTCGGTTTCATCCATCACAGCCATTTTTATCAGTGGGTGTCCTGTCTTAGGCTGTTCTCCGATATCTTATCCCTGCCGCAAAGCCCGGCGATGCATTCTCCAGCGCTGCAGGATGAGATTTAGAGTGCCGTGCCACTACACATGCTGTCTGTGCTGTCTTCTGTGCTTCACGGGTAATGTCAGAGCATGAGACAGAAAGGGAAAAATAGTAGGGATGTGGGGATATAATCTACGGACTGTGGATTTGAAAGAGGATCGGGATTTGATCTAAATAATAATAAATCTGTTTATGATTGGATTGCTTTTACATGGTGGTGGCTGGGGGGGGTGGTGGGGGTAAATTAGGCAGTACTGGTGTACTTTCTATGTCTGAACAAACTGAGGTGACATTTTAGTACAAAATTACCCCAGATAACTTACAGCAAGCTGGAAACCAAATGTATATAGATGCTTAGAGATGATTCATAATAGGGCAGTTAGGTTTCGGGGCAGCACGGTGGCACAATGGATAGCAAGAAGCCTTACCACAGGTGGAGCGGCTCGGGAAATTTCTGTGTGGAGTTTGCATGTTCTCCCAGTGTTCGCACAGGTTTCTCTTCGGGTACTCCGGTTTCCTTCCGCATTCCAAAGACAATGATAGGCTAGTTGGTAAAGCTAAATTGTCCTATCCTAAGCCCAAAGGGGTGAGGGTTGTGTCAGGAAGGGTATCTGGCGTAAAACATTGCCAGATACGAAGAACTCTCTGTGGCGAACAATGAAGAAGAAGATCAGTTATATCCATATAGAGGTGGTCAAGGCAACAAGCTGAAGTACAAACCGAGGATTAGAATGGGCATAAAAGGTGATTTAAGTGATGCGGCGTGGTTGATGGTACCAGATGGAGCTGGTCTGAGCTACTGGGATTTTCAGGGATTTCAGGGAAATCCAGCGAGCGGACAGTTGTGTGGACGAAAATTGGTGGATTATTGATGTGAGAGGTCAGATGGAAGTTTGAGATGATAGAACGGCAACAGCAAATAACCACTTGAACCAAAGAATGCAGAATACATCTCTGTTGAAAGTATGTCATGAAGAACTGCTGCAAGTAAGTAAGGTGTACCTAATAAAGCAATACACTATATTCCTAAAAGTATTCGCTCACATGCATTGACTCACATACGAGCTTAAGTGACATCCCATTCCTAATTCGTAGGGTTCAGTATGATGTTGGTCCAGCCTTTGCAGCTAGAACAGCCTCAACTTGGACATCTGTAGTGACTGACTCTGCAGAAAGCTGGCGACCTCTTGGCACTATGCGAATCAGCATCCGCTGACCCCTGCTCCGTCAGTTTACGCTCCAAACACTTCCATGTTCTTATAATACAGCTGACATGTGACTGTGGAATATTTAAGAGCAAGGAGGAAATTTCACGACTGGATTTGTGGCACAGGTGGCATCCTATCACAGTTCCACGCTGGCATTCACTGAGCTCCTGAGAGCAACCCATACAAACGCCTGATTCCCGTCATTTGGATGGGTGAGCAAATACTTTTGGCTATATTCTGTATATACAGTGAATCTCTTATTAGTCTCTTTATCAGCGTCAGTCTGAAAGTTTGAAACATTACAGTTTACAGACTGTGCATCGACACGTCTACAGCCAAAGAATATGAGCCCAGCTTTTAAATATAGATCTGTTCCTGCCCGGTTGGTGAGACGAAACAGTTTGTTGGTGCCAAAAGTACGACTGCTAGGAGCCAATATACCAACTGGGAAGTGTGGAGGCTCCGACTGCGTGCCGTACACTCAAGTCGAACTAATCAGCTTGCACTTTGCTCTGCCGCGGTTGCCCTTCTCTGCTCGGATAGGTAGCTCCCTACCCTACTGAGTAGGGCACTTACCTGGAGCTGGCAAATCCCTTGAGTCTGGGGAGCGCTGCAGTTTTAAGTAATTGACGACTATTTCTGTCTTTTCTCAATGTGCACTCATTTGGTTTTTCAAACTGTACCTATGTAAAAGTTGATATATAACTGTCACTTGTTACTATTTAGGGTGGCACAGTGGCACAGTGGATAGTGCTGTGGCCTACCAGCAAAAACATCCCGGGTTCGAGCCCCGGGTGTTGCAACTCTGGAAATTTCCGGGGACATGCATGATAGGTAATTAATGTCTCTAAATTGACCGTGAATGTGTGATTGTGTGTGTGTGTGGCTTATGATGGATTGGTGCCCTGTCTAGGATTGTTCCTGCCCTTGTGCATGAGAGGTTACCAGAGGGCACCAGCTTCTCCCTGACCCTAAAACTAGGATTAATTGGATATAGAAAATTTCTATCAGTATTATTTGCATTAATATTTTACAATTGTACTCATGCACTCTGACATCTACACACACACACACACACACACACACACACACAGACTGCATCTGATAGATGGTATACTGTATGCGTGTCTCTATGAAAGCTATTGGAATCGATTCTGTGGTCCCAGGCTCTTAGCGGCAGGTTTTTTCTGCGTTTTCCCAGACGAGACAGTTTTCCATATTTATTAATGTTTAAACATCCCAGAGTCTCGAGAGATCAATTAATAGTTTCGATGGCGGAGCAAGCGGGCTCTGGCTGGATGAATATTGAATCTTGGAACCGTGGCTTGTCTTGATGGTTCATTCTCCACTGTGTTAGTGGGTCCGGTGTAATTTTGGAAAAAACAGTCATGACCAGTTTCGTTGGAAACGACGTCACGACTCGCTCGGGGTTCCAAGGACGCTGTGTAATAAATGAGTCCTCGGGTAAAGGCTTGCAGGTAAACACTCTGATGTAATCTCAGTAGGTGCTTGCTGGAAACGTAGTGTTCTAATGGAGCATCTGCTCTGTGCAGAGACTCTCTAAATGCTGAGCTCTGGGCACTGGAGCTTAGTGGGAAGAGGGCACCATGTGTGGCTTTGGAAATGCAGAAGATAATGAACAGGATAGATAGCAGAAATGCTGATGGTACCACATTTTGGGATGGAAACCCAATCATGATATGCACCTCCTTACTGAACAAGACACGTGTGCCCGTTAAAAACTCAACTGTTTCCACCCGATTGTCGTTTCCAATCCATCATAGGGCGCAAATACATCCACACACACACATTCACATACTAACGGGCAATTTAGAGACACCAATTAACCTATCATGCATGTCTTTGGAATTCCCGGAGAAAACCTGCGCCCCACCCAGGGCTCGAACCCGGGATCTTATTGCTGTTAGGCGACATCACTATCCACTGTGCCAATGTGCCGCCAGTTTTGTGATTACTAATGCATTTCACTCATGTTGTACCCTGGCTGTTGCAATGGAGAATGCAAACCAAGGGGCCCCGAGCTGTGCAAGGTGTCAGTGGTTGTCTTTTGGACAACTGTCGAGTCAGCAGTCTTCCCTATGATTGTGGAGCCTACAGAACTAGATTGCGGGACCGTATAATGTCCATTGCAAGAGGATTAGCGTGTGGCACCAGGTGTCTTCTATATTGAACCTTTTCACAATATTCTAATTTTCTGAGATAGTGAATGTGGGTTGTT
>JAOUQT010000024.1:5364433-5379909 GCA_025769995.1 Xyliphius kryptos
TTTCTTGCCACTGTCGCTTCGGCTTGCTTTTTTGGGGTTTAGGCTTAGAACTCTGTAAAGCTGCTTTGAAAAGTGCTATATTAATAAATTACTTAAATTTATGGTGGATATCCCAGAATACAGCTGAATATATTAGATTGAGATGCTGACAGAGATGGTGTGAGCTGACAGGGTGGTACCATGTGATGACAGCAAGAATTTGTTGGAAATTTGAGGAACTCAGTTCTTTAGACAGTTTAAAGGTTCCCTGATTACAAGATTTCCTAAATTCTTCTCTTGTGTCAATCTCTATTTAAGTTTAGTGTGTCATGAGCTTTAAACATCATAATGATGTTACACACAGTGGGCACAATAAGTTCTGCACATGGACTAGCAGTCTTGAGGTTGTTCAGGCTTTTACACCGTTTTAATTCCTTTCTGTATTTAAACTGGTGATTTCTATGTTGCAACACCTCCCCACGCACAAAAAAATGTATATTTAAACGGGAGACACTTGGCGTATAGCGATTGGCACAAAGGTAGAGTGGAATAGATGACTGAGGTGCTTGGCATATTGCGTTTGGCACAAGGATAGAACGGAGGGGATGACATGAGTTGCTTGGCGTATAGCAATTTGCGCACGGGTAGAGTGCAGGGGAAGACGGAAAAAATCCACCATCTCACATAAAAAGAAAGGTGGTGTATGGATGTCCTGTTTCCATATTACTGCAGGCTGCAGAAGCTGAACTGAATAGTGACATTGTGCATGAATCCCGTTCTCTTTGCATACCTCTATTACATAAACAATTCATCTGGGCCGTTCTTTCCTAATGTCACTTCACGCAGACGTTAATAGTTCATCAAATAAACAAAAACGAAAGGCTTGCGGTCTTCTTTGGTAGGGAAAGAAAAAAAGTATTTATTCTTTTTAAAATGACAGTAATGATTTAAAGTAGTGATTAAAGCTTACTGCAATCCTTTGTCTAGTTATTTCCTACAAAGCAGCCTTATTAATTCATTTTAGTAAAAATATATATATTTACATAAAGATTTTTTTTTCTGGCTAAACTAAGTAACGTCACTACGAAAGGCTCCCAGGACCAACTTCCTATTAATAATGTCCAAAAATAAAAACCACATTAGTCACAGTGTCACAGTCCGGTTTTCACCCTGAGATAACATGTTGACTTTTGTATGCAAATATATAATTTTACATACCATATTTGTATAATCACCAACAAAAAATTGTAAATCCTTACTAAAACTCATTATTTTATTTTTTTTCCATTGATGAGCAAATACATGCACTTTCTACAATTACAGACTGTGGTCCATCTGTTTCTTTGCATATTTAATTAGTCCTCTTTATGAGAGTCTGTACTAATTAGGACCCCAGAGGAGCACCAGCACAGGAAATGTATTATGGTAGATTGTAGATTAATGTGTTGTGTTTGTACAAGTAGATATGAATTAGTATTACTGCCTGTGTTTTTAAACACTTTACACTCACTGTGCACTTTATCAGGCACATCCACATTATTGCTCCATCGTGTGTGTAAAGTCAAAGACAGCAGCTTAGTTGTGGTACAGTTTGTGTTAGTCTCCTGTAATCCTTATTCAACACTTACAGGATGCTTATGGGTGGACTGTTTTTATTAGTGGATTATTCTCATTCATACAGAATTACTTTTTTATTTTATATATACATATACATCCATCCATTATCTTCCGCTAATTCCTCTACTAGGAAGTGGGGTTTCTCATGCCCATCCAGGGGAGAACATCTCGGGTGCTGGGCAGATACACCAAGGACAGGGTGACAATCTATCGCTGAGCACACACTCACTCATACATCCAAACACAGACACACACTATACAGGGCAATTTAGAGCATACAATTTACCTGGAATCCATGTTTTTGGACTGTGAGAGCAAACCGGAGATCCCGGTTATATCTCTATTATATACTTTTGAACATATTTTGTATTTTAGTTTCATGTTATCAATCTCTCTCTCTCTCTCTGGCCATCTACATATTCTATCTTTATCCATGTAAATCTATTTAAATCCCTCCATCCAGGGAAGAACGTTTTGGGCACTGGGCTGCCCAGGACAGGGTGCCAGTCTGTCACTGGGCACTCACACAGCCACACACACTATATGGCAGAATTAAAAGCAGGCAAATTAGCTTAAATCTATGTTTTTGGACTGAGGAAGGAAACCAGAGAACCCTAAGGAAACCCACGCAGACACAGGGAGAACATGGAAACTCCACCCAGATTGGGATTCGAACCGGGAATGCCCAGCGCAGAGAAGCCACCTTGCTTTCCCTCTATCTGAATCTATCTATTTAAATATCAATCTAATCAATATATACACAATGTTATTGATAAAGGAAAATTCAAGGCATCCAACAGCTGTACCAAAAGCTGAACAAAATTAAGCAACAATCTTAGAAATAAAAAAAGGTCAAAAGTATATAATAGAATTTTTTTTTATCACTACTTGTTACTTAAGTTTTGTTAAATGCAGTGATTTATTTTCATGTCACATTGAATATATTTGAAAATGGACTCCAAAAGTCTCCAACAACATCAGAAAAAGTTGGTTTCCCCCCAAAAAAAACAAGTAGCTTGAGGGTCTGAGAAGTCGCTAAGTAAGTTTGTGTTCATTTGAATTTAAAAATGTGTCTGTTTGGAGGAGATGCGCTCGGATCCAGCTGTGGTCGCGTTTGTGAAATAAAGAGTTAACTGAATTCAGGCGCTCTCCTCCTCCCACCGCCGTTCAGCTACAAAACTGACGCAGCCGACCGTCGCTCGCATTTCCCGGATTCTTTTCTCCAGCGGGTCGCACTTTCTGCCAGCGGGCTGTTCTCTGGACGGATGCTGTAGCTGAGAGTCATGGCTCAGGCGCCGGGCAGCGACAAAGCCGCGTTCCCCGAGATCATCGAGCTGAACGTCGGTGGGCAGATATACGTTACGCGCCTGTCAACTTTACTGTCGGTGCCGAACTCCCTGCTGTGGAGCATGTTCCGCGAGCAGAGCCCCTCCACGCTCAGCAGGGACAGCAAGGGCCGCTTCTTTATAGACCGCGATGGCTTTCTGTTCCGCTACGTGCTGGATTATCTGCGCGACAAGAACCTGGCGCTGCCTGAATATTTTAAGGAGCGCGCCGGTCTGCAGCAGGAGGCTGACTTCTTCCAGCTGCCGGAACTCTCCCGCAGTCTGCGGCCGCCTCAGCTCAGCAAGGAGAGCTCCATCGGGGATGAGGCTTTCCACAGCGACCCGGAGGAGGCGGCGGCGGGATCGGGCGCTGTGGCGAGCGCAGGGAGCAGCGGACCGCGCTCGCCCGCTTTGGATGCGCGCAAGTCCGGCTTCATCACTATCGGCTACCGCGGCACCTCCACCATCGGACGCGACATCCAGAACGACGCCAAGTTTCGGAGGGTGGCCCGGATCACCGTGTGCGGCAAAACGTCCCTGGCTAAAGAGGTGTTCGGAGAGACGCTCAACGAGAGCCGTGACCCCGACCGACCCCCGGAGAGGTACACCTCCCGCTATTATCTCAAATACAACTTTCTGGAGCAGGCGTTCGACCGGCTGGCAGAGGTCGGCTTCCACATGGTCGCCTGCAGCTCCACCGGGACGTGCGCGTACACCAGCAACGACCCGAACGAGGACAAAATCTGGACCAGTTACACCGAGTACGTGTTCTGCAGAGACTGAACTGCCCGCGACTTGTTTAAAAGAATGCCCGTAGATGAGTTCCATCATGTGCTGACTGAATAAACAGGGTCCAGAGCAGAGCAATGCCTTTGCTTCTCAACATACATACGTATACCTTTGTAATTTAAATAGAATTGAGTAATCTATATAAATAAAAATTTAAATGTTCATTTCTTCAAAAATCTTAAATCTTCAAAAGGTTCAAAGATTGCTTTGAAATTTTCACACAACCTTACATTGGAATACACTCATGCCTTTATAAACTTTCTTTTCATTTTGATTTAATTATTTTGTATGTAAATATGGTGTGCGTAATCTCTATAGCGATTGGCACACGGGTAGAGTGGAGGGGAAGACACGATTGGTGAACATGTAGAGTGTTGGGAAAGACACGATTGGCAAATAGGGAGAGTGGAGGGGAAGACACGATTGGTGAACGTGTAGAGTGGAGGGAAAGACGTGATTGGCGAATGGCTAGAGTGGAAGAGATGATGCGATTGGTGAACAGGTAGAGTGGAGGGGACGATGTGACTGGCGAACGGGTAGAATGGTGGGACAAACGAGAGGCCCTTGATGTGTAGCAATTGGCACACGGATAGAGTGGAGATAAAAGATATGATTGATGCATGGGTAGAGTGGAGGGTAAGACGCAATTGGCGAACGGATAAAGTGACGAGAAAGACATAAGGCCCTTGACATGTAGCGAATGGCGCACAGGTAAAGTGGAGGGAAAGGCGTGAGGCGCTTAGGGTGTAGCAATTGGCGCAGTGGTAAAGTGGAGGGGAAGATGCGGGGCTGCTAACGTGAAGCTAATGCTGTAAGGCAACGTATGCTGCAAGTTGCACGTCAACAGCAACGAGGACATTTGACTAAATGTGTCCGATCCCACAGCATCGCTTTCCCAAAAACTTTAATGAAGACAGCTATCTTGCTAAATAAGCAAATCGGCGAGTGCCTTTAATGAAACGGGCTGTAAAAATGCTCACCACCCCGGGGTAGAACTGGTAAGAGAAAAAACGTGGTGAGAGAAAACCTATGAAATGATAGATGCTCATCACATTAAATACTTAAAACGTGAAATACAAAAAGAAATTATACAAAAATACTATGAAAAAAGTATTTCTAAACATAGTTATTTAATATCCTTTCGATAAAGTGGAGCAGGGGTTCTTAACTGGCCTGGGACCACACAGTTTTTCATGGTCATTATGTCACAACCCACTTTCATGGAATACTCTTCTCATAAGAGTACATTATGCTGACTTTCACACAACTAACCATGATATTACTGCACTCCTTGACCATAAACACACGGACAATTTTCATCAAGCAACGACCCGAACGAGGAGAAAATCTGGACCTGTTACACGGAGTACGTGTTTGCAGAGATTGAACTGACCCTGGTTTCACGGTTGCATTGTTGCCAACTCTCCAGTACGAAAAGTAAGCTATTGGCTGTCCTAAAAGTCACTAGAAGTCTCTAAATGATGTCATCACCTACTTTGAATAATAGTCCATTTGCTTATTTGAAGCTATAGTATACAGAAATGACATTGTGGGAGAGTTAAAAGTGCTAAATATGTTGGACTTCAAATAAACAGAATAAATTAACTTCTGTTGATTCTGTTGTTTTTTTTTTTTAATAGGCCATCACGTCTCAAAATAAAAACATAATTTTAATGCTTTGTCTAGACCTGCATTACATACATAATTCTCATGTAAATCTCATGAATAAATTTTGTCTTCTGTTATTAAATGTTAAACCAAAATACTTATGTGGGGTGGAACTGCTACTCTGTGTTTAACCCTTAAAAGAGACACTTTGAGTACTTGGATTTTTTTTTTTTTTTTTTTACGTTTTTAAAACCTAATACATACAAATTGTTAAATGCAGTGATTAATTTTTGTGATGCATTGTATATATTCATATCCCTTTTAAAATAGACTTCAAAAGTCTTCAACAACACCAGAAAAAGACGCTACATTTGTCACTTTCCAAAAAAAATTCTTTGTTTGAGGGTCTGAAAAGTCACAAATTCATTTGAAACTGTGCACTGTTGGAAACTTTTCAGTAAGAAAAATAGCTATTGGCTGTCCTAAAAGTCGCCAGACTAAATGTCACCATTACCCAATAGCTTCGTCATGCGTATCCCATGGTTCAGTGACGTGTTTTTTTTTTTTTTTTTTTTTTTTTTTTAAATCGCTTTGAAACATATTTGAAACATACATTTTAAATGTATCGTGTTTCTCAGCAAATATTTTGTATGTCCATACATTCATTCTCTTTCGCTTAATCCTCTATAAACGTCGTGGTGGGGTTCCCAATGCCCATCCAGGGGTGAACCTCAGGAGCTGGGCAGATACACCCAAAACAGGACGCCAATCTATCACTGGGCACTCACTCACACACAGAATATGGGGCAATACAAAGTACCCAATTTACCTTGAATCCATGTTCTTGGACTGTGCGAGAAAACCGGAAAACACAGAGGAAACCCACGCGGACATAGGGACAACATGGAAACTCCACCCGAACAGAGAATCCCCAACGCTGAGAGGTGAACATGCTAACCACTAAGCCACCGTGCCGCTTTTTTTTTATATTAATAATTGTTTAATGATAAAAAAAAAGTTTGATATCCCGTGAGTAAAGCACTCCCACTCCCACAGTAAATACTGTGGTGCTTCGAACGCACAGCAGATGTTTCACTTTTAACATGACACTGGTAGACGGACGGGCCTGCCTAGACATATTTGGTTGTACGGGCATGTAGGGATGCAATATTCCCCTGATCAGTGTGCTTTGAGTTGGAATGTTGCACGTTGATTAGACAGGGAGATATGATGTTTCTATATGAAACCTGTTGACTTTCAAATCATCTGCTTCACTTCATTCCTTCTGCCATTTTGTGTTACCATTTCACAGGTTTTCTTCAGGACCATTGTCTTTTTTTATATTTCTTTCAGTCAACAATAATTAAGGTAAATTATTGTTTACCAACCACCACTGATTGAACTGCAGTGTGTCAGATAATATTACAAACTGAGCTTCAATACTGATTTTGTTAATAAACTTGTACGTCTCAGAAATCTCTTGACGCATGTTATAACAAACTAGTCACATCTTAATCTTGACCTTTAACATCAATTTCTTTACTGCAAAAGAAGGAAATAGTTTTAACCAACATGGTTTCTTTCCTCTGAGGGATATAGTGCTTTTTTTCTACACTTATAAATTTATAATCTTGGGCATATTCTGTTTAATTGTATGACCCAAAGAATAAAGTACATCTAAAAGACTTTTATGTTTATGTATAAAGTCCAGTGATCTTAAACATGGTATTATGTCAAATGTATAAATACTGTTTTAATCCAGATTGGTAACATCATGAATTCCTAAATTTTACAAAGTTTATTTTGCAACATGAATATACAATTTTACAACATCTATAATATGCGGTGCTTGGCATGTCATCTCTATAAATTAATAAATTTACGGGGGGGGAGAGATTCCCCCTTGGTCCATCCATGGGAGAACGTTTGGGCACTGGGCAAATACACTCAGTAACTGGGTGCCAATCTATTGCTGGGCACACACATGCACACAGACTATATGGGGCAATTTAGAGCAATCAATTTACCTTGAATCTATGTTTTTGGACTGTGGGCGAAAACTGGAGAACCTGGAGGAAACCCACGTGAACACGGGGAAAACATGGAAACTCCACCCAGATTCGTCAGCACGGAGAGGCGAACGTGCCAACCACTAAGCCACGTGCTGCCATTTTTGTATTATTATAAATATATAGGTAAATTCATTCATTCATTCATTATCTTCCGCTTATTGCTTTATGAGGGTCGTGGTGGGGATCCCCATGCCCATTCAGGGGAGACCGTCTCGGGCGCTGGGCAGATACACCCAGGACAGGGCGCCAATCCATCTCTGGGCACACACTCACACACACAGCCACACACTCACACACACACACTATACAGGGCAATTTGGTGCACTCAATTTACCTTGCATCCATGTTTTTGGGATCTGGAAGAAAACCGGAGAACCCGGAGGAAACTCACTCGGACACTGGGAGGACATGGAAACTCCACCCAGATTGGGATTCGAACTGTGAATCCCCAGCGCTGAGAGGCGAACGTGCTAACCACTAAGCCACCGTGCCGCCCTGTAGGCAAATCGACTGCTCTAAATTGCCCCATATAGATTGTGTGCGAGATATTTTTATTTATTTTTAAGCTTACTATATTTTATTTCATAACTTCTACTTTTTCTTTAATTGCAGGGAAGTTAAAGCATTTCACTGCTAGCTGTAGCATGTACTGCTTTGCATGTGATGAAAATTCTTTTCAATCTCATTAAATACAACATTAGAAAATGTGAGCATCTGATTAGTATTTTAGAACAGAGATTAAATATTCTTCAGATGAAATTGATGTTAAAGAAACAAGGATTATTCGGCAAGATGGTAGATTCCGAGAAGCTAAGAGCATGATATATTCTTGAAGGTCAGTCATGATGATTTAACAATGTTAGGGAACAGATATGGACGGTGTTAACATGTATTAGTATTGCGCAGTGGAACAACATGTTGAAATGACAGTGCTGTGCTAAAGAAGATGTGAGAGTAGATTAGACCTCGTGTGCTGTTAGGAAACAGATGGGTGACTGTAATGTTGGGAACAGGAACTAAGCCTAAGTATGGCAATGGTTGTGTTGCCATTGCACTTTCTTATGAACAACACACACACACAGACACACACACACACACCCCCTAAGACAAATGCATCTATAGTCATGCACATACACAGTTGTGTACATACCATTAAACAAAACAGCCGATTTGTACAGAAGTAGCACAGAGCAGCTATTTCAGAATGTATATATAGAACAGTTCTGACAGCGTGTCGTACCGAATGATCCGTCTTTGTAGCCGTGTGATTGGCTCACTTTTTAAAGAGCACAGATATGACCGCCTGTGGAGTGTTAATAGCACTATGGCTCTCTGTCTTTTCATTTCGGTTGGGGAAGTTCCACCGAACACAACACATGACCAACATAATTCAATGCTGGCAGATATAATACAAAGATAACGTTGTGTGTGGATGTGTGTGGGTGTGAATGACTAGAATTTACATGGCACTTTGCATTTTAAAGATTAGAATATGCAAACCATAAGTTCATTAGGATCATGCACAATGGCCACACACACAAACGTATAATTAATAGTGTAAACATATAAATACACACGTATGTTGGCCAAACAAAAGTATGTGGATTATTTTTGCCCTATTCTGCAGAATAGCATTAGAAAGATAAGATAATAGATATGGTAACCTGGCTGCATTCTCATAATGGATTATTTTAATGGAATGGTCCATAAAATCCCCCCCTCCCAAAAAAAGTCTAAGCATCCTAAAAACACTAATTCTTTATCAGTTAAACTGTTTTGAATTAATAGTTTGCCACAATGGGTGGCTTATTGGTAGCATGTTTGCGATGGGGATTCAGGTTTGACCCCGATCGAGGTGGATTAGCGTTAGATTGGTGCCCCGAGCCCAAGACATTCTATCGTGGATGGATAATTTGTAAATTATGGTGGATTTGGTCAATAACTAAATTTCAATTCAATACTTTGTAACTTAAGTTTTGTTGGCAATGACAAATGTCAAACATTTCCTGAAAGCGTTCACCAGGTTTGCACACATTGAAGCTGGTATTTTGGTCCATTCTTTCATGCAGATCTCCTTTAAAGCAGTAAAGTTTCAGGGTTGTTGCTGAGCAACACGGACTTTCAACTTTCTTCACATTTTCCATGGGGTTTCGGTCTCGAGACTGACAAGACCACTCCAGGATCTTGACTTGTGTTTGCTCATTTGTGAGTCACTTCACTTCGTTGCCCAAGCGGTGTGTTTGGGATCATGCTGGAAGACCCAGCCACGTTCCATCTTCAATGCTCTCTCTAACGGAAGGAGGTTCATACTACCCTTAAACCTCCCCTAACACGGATCAGTTATCCTGTACCCTTTGCAGAAAAACATTCCCAAGGCATGATTTTTTCACCCCCATGCCTTACAGCAGGTATGGTGTTCTTGGGATGTAACTCAGCATTCTTCTTCCTTCAGAAACGATGATTTTGTTTTCATATGACCACATCATATTCTTTCAATCCTCTTCTGGATCATCCATATGCTCTCTGGAAAACTTCAAATGGGTGCCATTAATACAGGTAACGAGTGGAGGACAGAAAAGCTTCTTAAGGAAGAAGTTACAGGTCTGTGAGAGCCAAAAATCTTACTTATCTGTTGTTGACCATGTACTTATTTTCCACCGTAATTAACAAATAAATTCTTAAAAATTTAATTTCCATAGTTACAAACTACAGACCTCACTCCTCTTTCTAAGTAGAAGAACTTGCACAATCAGTGGCTGACTAAATACTCTTTGGTAGTAAGTGGTGCTTAGGTAAAGGTCTACTGCTATTTACATAGCATATTTGTATAAGGTGCAGATGATGGAGAGGATCGCGCATGACGTCCTTTCATTAAATGGGAGTAAATATACTTTGCTGAGTGCGGTGATCATAAACTGCAAAGGACACGTTCTTATCTGTGCAAACCAACTCCATGACTACAGGAGCTGAGCAATGCAACCAAGTGAGTCAGCTCATGCCCCGGAACCCTGCACCAGCAGCTACCTGATGCTCTTCCCCACAGTTTTTAAGATTTTACACTGATAACAGATGAGAATCGTCCCACAACTGGTTCACATGTGACAAATAGCTTTATTCAGCATACCATCATGGAATCATTTTTATGAACTCATATGACACACACTCAGTCTAAACCCGACACCCTAAACCCGAACCTTCTTGTTGTAAGACATCATTCCTAACCATTTCACTGTCTTACTGGGGTTTCAAACCTATGACTTTCTTATTGTGAGATAAAATCTAACCTAAGCTTAAGCTTATTCTTGTGATGTGCTGAGATGTTAAGGTTAGAAAAAATATGCCTTTTTTTTCATTCAGTCATTATCTTCGCAGGGGCTTCCCAGGACAGGGCGCCAAACGATCACTAGGCACACTAACTTACACAGCCAAACATACAAACACACACAATATGGGGCAATTTAGAGCATTCGATTTACCTTGAATCAATTTTTTTCTTTTTTTTTTACTATCAGTGGAAACCGGAGGAAACCCACGCAGACACGGGGAGAACATGGAAACTCCACCCAGATCGGGATTCTAACCGGGAATCCCCAGCGCTGAGAGGCGAACCACTAAGCCACCGTACCCTTTTTTTTAAATTTTATAAATGCCAAAATGTACAGAGCTATAGAAGTGCTATTTTTATAAAGTAATAAAAATAGAAATCATTCTCCAGGTTAAAATAATAGATCACATCAAATCCTTTTAAAAAAAACAAAAACAAAAACATTGCATCATGGTTCAAAACCTTTGAATGCCAGTCTATTTATACTAATCAGGCGTCTATTGTATAGACCAAATGCACACAGTTCACAGGAAGGGGGGGTCAAATTGGTTTTGTTATTTGGACTTATAGGAGGCTATCGACTTAAAGATCATCGCCATGACAACGTCCAAGGTCCTCCATCACAGCATGTATACAAGAAACAAGAAGCTGTAAAGGGGTTTGATTTATTATAAAGAATGGTTTTGTATGCAGTGATTTAAAGGGGATGCTAATATTTTAACTACTGACAAGAATACTGCACTGTTAAAAAAAAAAAAAAATCACCAGAGCATCAAGAAATGTAATGAATCACTTGCAATTCAAATAAAAAAAAAAATAAAAAAAATAATAAAAAACGGCCAAGTCTAGACATTGAAGCCAGATCGGATGATGATCAGGTTGATAATACTACAGAGTAGCTGGTTTCCCCTTAACTACTGACTCATTTGTGTTGTTCTCTCATTTGTAAGTTGCTTTGGGGAAAAGCATCTGCTAAATGACAATGTAAATGTATTAATTCTATACATTTTATCAAACTGGCTGAAATACCAAAAGGTTAGTCTTCGGAACCAGCTGGGGAAAAAAAATCTAAGATCAGGGAAGCAATCAAAAAAAACAATAATAGATTCTGCTGATTTGCTCCTGATAATGCATTGCCACTTTAAATCTGATGAATTGTCTGGGAGGATGCAGCTGTGTGTCAAGATCCATAAACATCATTGGTATCTGAGAGGTTATGCGAAGGTTGATCAGACGTAACATGAAGTTTCACATCTATTATGACAAAACCTCCACTGCGCTTCAGCAGGATACAGATTGAATGCAATCATTAAAAAAAAATAAGAACCCAACTCAATTCAGAATCAGAACATTTGACACACTGCCAAACCCAGAGTGGAGGAAGAAACATCATGTACAGTTGAAATAGACATAGGACCGGCCTGATTCAAAGTATAATTCTAAAGCTTGATTTGATTTAATTCATAAAATAAGAAATGGGTGGCAGAGTGAATCGAATCCCATCTGGGTGGTTTCCATGTTCTCCCTGTGTTCATGTGGGTTTCCTACGGGTTCTCCAGTTTCCTCCCACAGTCCAAATGGTGAATGGGTTGTCTCTCAATTGCCCCTATGTAGAGTTTGTGCATGTGTGTGAGTGAGTGTGTGCCCAGTGTTGGATTAGCACGGTGTCCTGGGTGTATCTGTCCAGCACCTGAATCCCCCAGTATATCACTAAAGTCTTTTGTTTAAGATTAAGTGGAAGTTAATGATGAGTGGAATATAAGAATACTCAACCTAAGCATATCGTCATAAAGAGTAAAATAGTTTTTGTCCTGAACCTAGAATGACCACTGGCTTCAGACTTTGGATTCATATACTGAACTGTAGACAAACAAGAAGTCCCTACATACTTTATTCAGGAGGAGAGCAACGAAAGGGCCAGAAAAAAATAAAAACTTAGTTCTGCATATCATGTTACTTCACAGTCATGTCAAGGAGAAACATTCAGATCTTTCTTCTGATTTCCATTGAGGTCATTTTTGCCTAATAATAAACTAAGGTAGAATCTTAAAAATGCTTATATGGTTCCACAATAAAAAAAAATATTCAGTACAATACCGTAAAGAAAGTCCAAAAGGGTAAATGATAAATGTTTTCTTACTAAGAGCCCCAGTCATTCCATATGATTGCATTACAGAGTGTTCGATGAGATGTGGGAAAACTGAACAATGGTCAGAGTTTAGTGTGGACCTTAAGGCATAAATGGCCCGTTGTGTGTGAACTGAAGGAGTGCAGACTCTGGAAACGGTACAAGAAGAAAAATCACATGAAGACGACCAGCCCAGAGAGACTTGTTTAAGGGAAAGAACAGACATAAACATAATTCAGAAAGATCCTTCAGGCAGTTGCTTTCTCTCTCTCTCACACACACACACAAACACAAGTTTGCTTTTGTGCATTGTGGGAACTTTACATAGTCCTCCATTCATTTCGCAGAGACTAAGCCAAACTTTAACTATAAATACTGTTATCCTAACATTATCCGTGACCTCACGCAAACCATAACCTAACCACCAAACCCTAACTATAACTACACAACATGTTTTTATTTTGAAACTGAATGATTTATGAAGCGGCCTGCAGTCCCAAAAAATTAATTGGGTTCTCATGTAGTGAGTGTGTAAACAGGTTTTACTCCCACAATGCTCTTACCTGTATATATCTATACCTATATACCTATAAACGCTAAAGCCCATGACTGATCACTGATTCTTCCACTTGCTGAGCTCCTACAAGGCTGAAATTTGTCATAGTGATTCCTCATTATGTCCTTGGAAAGTACTTCTCACCTTCCTACGTTTGATGAATCGTTTGACATCACCATTAAACACAAGACACCGCCATATCGGGGTCTTTCCAAATACTTTCAGATCTAAAACATGGCTCCATCTTTCCCCATCCCCATCTTTCCCTTTAGAAAACAGACTGCCACTCACTTTCCTAAAGTCGAGGGTTCTTTTAATATCGCCCATCAAATGCAAGACTCCTCCAGTACTACAAGGCCAAAACTTGGCATGATTATCTACCATGTTGAATTGTTCGTTCACTATCGCCGTTAAACGCAACACCTCAAATGGATTGGGGTCTTCGCAAGTACCTACAAAACTGAAACTTGGCTCTGTCATTCCTTATCATGGAAAACCTACTGATAAATTTGTGTAAGCAACCGTAGTTACAACTCGGTTGTAATTATATTCATTCCGAAAATGGAGATGTTTGGGAACGAAAGCAACTCGGCAGCAACACTCATTCAAAAACAATTGCATTTCAACTTTCATGTTGTTATCAGAGGGCGACACGGTGGCTTAGTGGTTAGCACATTTGCGTCTCAGCGCTGGGGAATCCCGGTTCGAATCCCAATCTGGGTGGAGTTTGCATGTTCTCCCCATGTCTGCGTGGGTTTCCTCTGGGTTCTCCGGTTTCCCCCCACATCCCAAAAACATGAAGGTAAATTGAATGCTCTAAATTGTCCTGTATAGTGTGTGTATGTGTGTGTACCTAGCAATGGATTGGCGCCCTGTCCTGGGTGTATCTGCCCAGCCCCCGAGACGTTCTCCCCTGAATGGGCATGGGGAACCCCCCCGCGACCCTCATAAAGCAATAAGCAGAAGATAATGAATGAATAAAATACCCTCACTGTTTTCCAATCTTCTTTTAAAATATGGACTCATTTTATTGTCCCCACCCCGTGACTTCATTGCCTTTAGTTTAGTCAAAAAATAATACAGTGAAACTTTCTCCGACTTGCGGCACAGTGACATAGCAAGATCTGTACGCAGCGCACACAATTCAGGGTGTGTTCAAGGTTACAGAGCTAGTCGACCAGACATGACAAACACACATCTACAGACGCAATAATATTTGTCTTGTTCAAGATATCCAAAGAGTATTTAAGACAGGTGTGGTCCCTTTGGGGTAGTAGGACCGGGTACCATCTGAATATAAATGAAATAAATGACTAAAATGTAAAAGAATCAACAAGAAGGCTTTATTTCATTGATTAGTATTTGATCAGATTGTGCATCCTATAAAATCCACTTCCTGTAGCATTATTTTCTCATTTCCAACATTCACATGGAAATTTCCTATATTTTAGGATGATATTAAGAATCACCCTCCGAGTCACAATGACTTTCTGACTGAAATCTCCCAGGGGGGGGGGGGGCAGAGAATGAGGGAGGAGACGATGACTGGGATAGCGAGAGACACACTTGCATGCAGCCTTGCAGAGCGTAAGGTACTCAGAAGAGGACAAGGGAGAGTGAGAAGGAAGAAAGCAATGTCTGCTGAAAAGGCGCCACTTCCTCAGTCACTTGCCTGCCCTCACTGAGACATCATGGGCTGTATCGGCTCACGCACGATCAGTAAGACCATTATTTATTGCATCTTTTCTGGGCTAAACATGGAAAACGAATTGAGGTAGTGGACGATGCTCATTTCCACCCCCCACTCCACCTCACAGGGAAGTGTGTGTTTCTATGGAAACCCTCTGGTTAAAGGCTGTTTGTCTTGGAGGCTAGACCCATGATTCCCTATCGTGCTGGAGGGCAGCCAAGAGAAATGTATGAATTGAGGAATGGGGAAGGCAGCTTTCAGGCAATGGGTTTGTGCCGGGTTTTGACTGGATGGCCAGCAATAGGTGGCATGACATTATTAGCAAAAAAGCTCCTTTAAAAACAAGCCTCTGGTCTTGAAAATAAAGGCCACAAGTGTATGTTGCTT
>JAOUQT010000024.1:5457911-5468013 GCA_025769995.1 Xyliphius kryptos
GTTTCACAGAAGTGTAGTTTACTTGGAGTTACATTGTGTTGTTTAAGTGTTCCCTTTATTTTTTTGAGCAGTGTATAATATACCTGACCATAATTGGAGTTCAGTTGCTGTTCTATTAGTAAACAGCATGTTCACATCAGATGCATGGAGAGTGTGGAGTGTTCAGTGCTTGTTCACATGCGGTGCATTCAAGCCAAGTTGACATCAGATTAAATGAATCTTTTTTTTTTTTTTTACTTTTGACAAGGCAATCCAAGCCACACAGGTTTGTTAAACAAGTAAACTTTTGGCTCCCGTCGTTCTGCCGTGGCATAGCAGCGCTCCTTCGTATTGATCTGACTGGGCCAGGTTATGAGAAAGTGCAGCGAGTCTTGCACCAAAGCCAGGGAACGGGGAGAAGGGGTAGGGGCCTTCAACATTAGAGCAATAATGTTCACCCTGGGGGTCTGAAGCTGTCTTAGATGGGAAGGGGGAGGAAGAAGGAACGAAAAAGTCCGAGAGGAAAAGAGAAGAAGACCTGTAGGAGGAATGCCCGAGAGCAACCTCGCAGAACCTCCTGATAGATTCCAATGGAGCCTCCATTGTTTGCTTGCCGTTGACATCTGAAGTCTATTAGGGACAGGGGCCGAGGTTCGTCCTGAGAATCAAACCAAGAACATATGTAGCGGAGAAAGAGAAATTCCCCGTCTTGTTCAGAGCAATGAAAGCATTTATTTTCCTTTGCCATGTTTCCTGATCTCATATCAAAAGGAGCATTGTTTCTCTGCTCACTGGGGTTCCGCTGCGTTTTGGCAGCTTGTAATTCAGTTGCACCCCAAGAGAGTACCGAAGTCTCATAAAGCAAACAGTGCAATCAGCAAACAAGGTCCATCCACACGGGACTGAAAAGACCTGCAGAGTTTGATGGAGAATGATTATCCTGATTCATAATGCAAGTCAAATGGTACAGAAATCACGGCTCCAGAACAGAATCGATTTAGTTACATTGCTTGTTTCTACAATTTTAAGATACAATACATAGACAAAGAAACACAGGGACTGGGACACCTACACATCACACCTACAGGAGCTTTATTCAGTCATTCATTCATAATCTTCCACTTAATCCTCCATGAGGGTAGCTGGAGGTTTACAAAGCGCCAATCCATTGCTGGGAACACACTCTCTCTTACACACACACACACACGCACGCACGCACGCACGCACGCACGCACACACACACACACACACACGCGTGTGTGTGTGGGGAAATTTAAAGCAGTTAATTTACCTTGAATCCATGTTTTTGGAATGTGGAAGGAAACCGGGGAACCTGAAGGAAACCCACGCAGACATGGGGAGGACATGGAAACCCCAGGAGGTTTAATGATGTCCAAATCTAAGCTGGTCTCCACTTTACAGCTATAAAAGCTTTTGTAGTTCTGGAAAAGTCTTGCTGCAGGATTTTGGAGCAGGTCTGTTGGAATGTTTTTCCTTTCATGCTGAAGAAAGTCATGGCTTTGTGCATTCACATTTTTCTACATTGAATTCAACCCATCATGCATTTATGAAGTTGTTTTGGAACAGAAAAGGGGCCTTCCCCAAAATTATCACACAAAGTTGAAGGCTTTCAATAAAAGAACTTGAGAACGTTTTGGGTGCTGGGCAGATACACCCGGGACAAAGCGCCAATCCATCACTGGGCACACACTCACTCATACTATATAGGGGCAATTTAGAACGGTCAATTCACCTTGAATCTATGTTTTCAGATATTAAAAGGAAATTTAAGTAATTTGTAGAAACCCATGTGGTTACCATGGAAACCATCCAGATCGGGATTTAAACCTCGCATTCCCACGCTGAGATGCAGACACACTAACTAATAAGCCACCATGCCATGCAGTTAAAGATGAACTGATGATACTGAATTTAAAAAGTGGGTAAACATTGTTATTTTGTGTATTCATAAGCTGGGAGCATGTAAGCTCCATACAAAAACGACCTCGTTCGTCCCGCCCATGACCTTCTTACAACTGCGCTACTCATATGAACCACCGTTTAAATCTCAGCAGTGGAAGTATGGATTTAAAATGATTATTATGCCATTATTAGTTGTTTACCTTCCCATTATATAATTGAACCAATTTGTGGCAGGTTATCTGGTGAAATGGAGGCCGTGCTTCGAACATGAATGCAATCTCACAGGTTGCACCAGCTTGTAAAGGTCATTACAGAAATAACTCTTGTTCTGCAAGGCAAGCGTTGCATTTTATTGTGATAAATCATGTTTAGACCTGAGCTGTGACATCAGCACCGAGTTCTAATAGCGTCTGTTCTGCTCACAGAACATTTAAATTGGACCAAGTAACGATTTATTTCTACTGAAAACCATCCAAAAAGATTTATACATTTGGGCATGGCTGTCATTTACAAACCACAACATTTTCTGCTCTGGTAGTTTTTATTCCAAGAATATAATCCTTTACTGTTTGATTTACAGTAGCAACATGTTTTTCTTTCCTCGGGCCTGAGCAACGCGCGGCGATATAAACACCGGTGTTTATTGGCATCGTATCATGAGCGGCGCCGGTGGGAAATTATATGGGAGGATGTAAACACATACCAGATCAAACACGGAGCCGAGTGGTAAAGGTCATTTAATGGGACAGGAACCAGTTTTATTAATTAAATAAAACGAGTTTCCTGGTGAAGAATGTTAATAAACATTCTCATAGAAATCATTTTAAGGAGTTGGGTAATTAGCAATATAAACACTTATGGCTAAAACATGGGTTACTCCCGGTTATGATTCTGTGGATTATGTTTCAATTCATTATTAGAAATCAACTGCTTATTTAAAAACCTTTATTAAATAACTTCTGAACATCGGTGACCTAAAAACCTGCTTTCCAGATCACTAAGGTAAACTTAAGCCTGTAGGCATCCATCCATTCATTATCTTCTGCTTATTCCTCTACTAGGGTCTCGGTGGGGTTCAACATCTCGGGTGCTGGGCAGATACACCCAGGACAGGGCGCCAATCCATCGCTAAACACACAATCACTCACACAGCCACACACAATATACAGGGCAATTTAGAGCATTCAATTTACTTGGACTTTGGGAGGAAACCGGAGAAAACCCACGCAGACACGGGGAGGACATGGAAACTCCACCCAGATCGGGAATCCCCAGCGCTGAGAGGCAAACATGCCAACCACTAAGCCAAAGTGCTGCCCTAAGCCTGTAACCTTTAAAACGAAATTCAATTTCTAAATGTTGTAACTATTGGGACACTTTCAAATTTAAGAATTCAGGCGTTTTAATTCAGTCTCATTCACACAAGTGTAAAAAATCAAGCATCTATACAAAGGGCCAAAAGTGCAGGTTTGGATTTTAATGTGGATTTAATTGGATTCATTATTTTAGGGTTGATGGTTTGCCCCGAACTACTGACTTGTGGTTTTAACTCATTTGTAAGTTGCTTTGGATAAAAGCATCTGCTAAATTACTCAATGTAAATGTAACCTGTTTCCCAGACAGATCCTTGATCACCAGGACCTCGCAACTGACATCAGCTCATCTGTGTGTCGTTATACTTTTGTCCATGTTTTTGTGATGTTATCTGAACAACGGTTGACTGTGATGCGATCAGTTTCCCAATTTCACTGTGATGTCAACTGTTCCCTAAATGCATTGTTTTGTCAGCAGTTCCCCAATTATGATGACAATTATGATTCGCCTCTCGGCGCTGGGGGTTCCCGGTTTGAATCCCAATCTGGGTGATTGGGATCACTAAGGTAAAACCATCCATTCATTCATTATCTTCTGCTTATTTCTATATTAGGGTCTCGGTGGGGTTCCCCATGCCCATCCAGGGGAGAACATCTCGGGAACTGGGCAGATTGGGCAGACACCAGGACAGGGCGCCAATCTATCGCTAGGCACACACTCACACACACATACACAGACTATAGGGACAATTTAGAGCAGCCAATTTACCTGGAATCCATGTTTTTGTACTGTGGACAGAAACCCAAAGAAAACCCACGCAGAAACGAAGAGAACATGGAAAGTCCAACCAGATTGGGTTTCAAACCAGGAATCCCCAGCACTGAAAGGCGAACGTGCTAACCACTAAGTCACCGTGTCGCCCGGATTAAAAATTATTTTATTGTTAGTATAATTATGAATAAGTAAATAAAAACTCTCTATATAAATGTAAAACATTAAGTCTTTCTTATTTACTCAGCTATTAATAAATAAGACACATCTCTCTTTCTGTGTGTGTGTGTGTATCAAGATATATATATATATAAAAAGATTATCCAAAAACACCCATTTGAAAATGGCATGTCGATTTTATTAGCTTCAGTTTCATTTAGTTGGCAAAACAACCTTTGTCCTGAAAACAAACCAATTTAGAAATAGCATCTGGGAATCTATAAAATAAGTACAAAATAAAACTATTTAAAAACAACAAAAAAAATAGACACACCATAAAGATGCAGAGTAACATATTGGTGCCCCTCCATTTCATTAAAAAAGAGCAACAAAATAAATCAAATCATATTTACAATACATGTGGAGTATTTACATTAAGGTAGTTCAGTAACACAAAAAAGTCCCATTGTCAAATTTCACTTCATGAAGCCTATGCAATAAATAAGTTAAGTTACAGGAAGAACCAGATAGCCCCCTTTTATAGAAAAAAAGGCAGCCAAATGAACGTCATGGGTGACCAAATATTTGCTATAGTGTACCAGTAAAAAAATGACCTGCCATAAGAGTAAACACTTTTTTTTTTGTCTTTGTTCATTTCTTCCAACTAAAGACCTGTTATCAGAAAGCAAAATCCCAGAAGGCACTTGAATATAAAATGTGTTTCTATGGCGTTACTTCAAAAAGAACAGTTTGTACGGTCTCATACATTCAAGCCAACGTACCGGTGACGATAAGAACGAAATGGCCTGCATGCGTGTATGTATTTGAAGAGGTCTTGTACAAATCATCCGGCTGGCTGCGATCCCATCAATATCCCCCTCATTCCATTTATACGCGGCCGTTCAATAATTCAGGCCGTAATTGCAGCTCAGTAGCAGTACATTATTATTTCTTTTCGAAAGCTATAAATACGTTCGCTTTGCAGTTTGAGAGCAAGTCTCGGACGAAACGGAGTGACTGCACAAAACGGTCTACACAATACTCGTCCCGGTGACATTCGCACGCAGTTCCAGTCTGATTCAAGTGCAAAATAAAGCATCTGTGGTTAATAGTGCTTTATAGGTTTCAAAGACTCAAATAAATCCTTTGTTCATTCCAGTTTAGATGTTACAAACAGTCATAGCTTTGTGCACCATCGTTCCACAAAACAAAGCCAAACGGTTTGCTAATCGGACGGGAAAACCGGGAAGACACATTTACAAAAGGAAAGGACATCTGTGCAACTAAAGATCAGTTGCATTTTTGGGTTTTAAAAGTTTCCTAATAGGTGCAAGGGAGGATTTGACATGAACAGAGCACTTAAAGGATCGAACATGATTGATCACCACCACTAGGGGCACTACAGTGCACCAAAGGAAATATCACTAAATAAAAGCAACTTTTTAATAGTTACTCTCATCGGAAATATTTTTGACCTGTGTGTCCGATTGCAGATTTTCCAAACTTTTTTCTTCTTGGCATTCCCAACCAAGAGGTCTGCATGTGCTGGAAATGGCTTGAGAACACAGAAACTCTGCGTCCTTCTCCCCGTTCGACATATAAGTCACTAGATGATACATTGCCATACAAGCTACTTTTTCTATTGACTAAGAACCATCTCATCCCCATCGCAGTGTCATTGGGTTTGAATTCCATTTTGAAAACAGCAGACACAAGGTCGCAATAAACCCTAGATCATGTTTAGCCACTGTCCTGAGACATTTTGCTATGTAGAACGAAGCCAGGATATGAACAGGACCAGAAGAAAGATTGACTCTGGTTTACAAAGCTACATATAATCTGTCTGTATTACAGTTTTTTGTTTACAATATTATTATTCTTAACTGCTTTACAGATTTGGTTGCTATTCAGTTAAAAAGTCGTATTGTACTTGTTTAGTGAATTCCAGTTAGCTTACACACTGTTGTGAGCACTTACAGGACAGACAAAAAGGTTATATATGCCATATTTTTTTAAATTAAAACACAATTAATTACCAAATGGGCATAAGGTCAAATTTATAAAACGCGTAAAACCATATTCAATTTGGATCATCAATCCATTAAAAATGCTACCAAAGGGGCCCTTGGTTGGTGCAATGGCAATGTAAGAGCACCATGTCCCTGTCTTTATGTTTTACAACTAATCAGAGCAAAACTAGTCCATATAGACCGTCTGTTAGCTTATGAATGGTTGGTAGAGCCTTTCTAACCAGATGGCAAATTCATTTTGGCTCTGATTTGACCCACTTGCCTGGTTGCAGGATGTGGGTCTCAAACACACCTGAATAAGACCAAGCATCAGCCAGATCGTTTCCAGAAATGTCCTAAAACGTGAACCATATGAGTATTTTCTATATGGACTCCATATGGCTGACAGAAAGTGGTGCCATACCTCCCAACCCCAAACATGACCGGATGCATTTTAGGACATCCTTGACAGCCAGCAGACCCATAACTCAACCAGAAATGAATGAAACATCCCCTCAGACATTATATAAGTAGCAATTCAATCAAATGAGATGCCTTGGATGGATGCAGGCGACACGTTTTCCGCCCGGGCTGCAGCTAAATGCTTATTTTTGTTAATTGAGTAATGATCTGGCTTTTGGAGAGACCGAAAACGGTGCAAAATGTCAGTATTGTAATTGTTCTGATTGTAATTGATTATTCATTGCACCTCGTTGGATAGTAGGTGTCAAGTGATGGGAATTGGTGGGCGGGGGATTGGTCACGATTAGATTAGTGAGGGAAAAGGGTTTCAAAATATACATCAAAAGCATAGAAAACATATATACGGCTGAGTTTCTATCCCCTGCACCTTTAAATGCTTGTTAGAAAATGGATGAACACATAGAATGGAAAGGGTGTGTGTTAAGAAATGCATTAAATCATGGCTGTGTAAGAGCAATAAAGTCTCAAAGCTTGTTCAAACACGCGAGAGGGAAAAGTTCACCTCCATACGGAAGGCTCGTCCTAGTACGGATACATCTTGTTCTAGTGTTTTTAGTTTTTCTTCCAAATACACATCAGTAGTGTGTTTGAACTGAATAAATGGATGTGTGCGCGTGCGTGCGTGCGTGCGTGTGTGTGTGTGTGTGTGTGAAGCAATTCTGATTGTCAGTGTATGTGTGTACCTTTGTCTTTTGCATTGTGTGTATGAATACAGTATTTCCCCTCTATTAGCTTGTGGGTGAGAGAGAGGGCAATTAGTTCTGATGCCTCTTCATGTGCAGGGCGAGATGGTCAGAGCGGGAGAAGCTGCGGCTACACACGGCGCACTGGAAGGGCTTGGCGCCCGTGTGTTTGCGGAAGTGGCGCGTGAGCTCGTCAGAACGAGCGAATCTCCAGTCGCACCCATCCCATGTGCACCTGTACGGCTTCTCGCCTACAACAACAAAAAGTAGAAAAATAAATATGGATGAGGAGGTACATGATGTTCAGCAGAACAAACAAACCTTGTTTTTTTTTGTTTCTTTTTTTTTTTAAATCGTTACATCTTGTTTTTGGGTTCCGGCGCAGGGAACAGAGTAACTGACGCCCTTGGCTGACACAAAACGGGACACGTAGAGTTAAGTTCGAATGGAAAAGAAAGCTTGGAGATAAAGTTTTTTTTTTGTTTTTTTTTAAAGGCAAGATCAAATGAGTGGGCTGTCGTAGGGAAAACACTGCGCTGAGCGACTGTTTGTCTTTCTCAAGCATCAGTTTCAAATGTTTTCAAGCCAGTTTTACAAAATCAAACAAAGCCTAGTGCTTCTGAAACTGAACCTGCTTTATAATCCCCCCAGCAAGCCAGCTTAATGCCACGCAGGTGAAGCACTCGTTTTTTTCCACCAATAAGCAAAAAAAATTTTTTTTGGTTTCATATGGGAGACATGGCAACCAGAAGAACCCTGTTTGGAGACTCCAGCAAGCCTTTATTCAAATCGCTATAATTTAACTAAATAACCTCGTCATAGCTGTTCCTTTTTGAAGAAAACATTCAATTCAATGAGCAGATAATTATAATACTTCAATAATACCGAATATGTACATCCCACCCGTCCCTTGTGGCTTCGCCTTTTCCGAACGTTTGTCCATTTTTTTTTTACCAGCCAACGGACTTTCCACCCCCAACCCTCCGCCTCCCAATGCCTTTCAGTTACACTCCAAACACACCAATTGGTCTCAGGTGTGTCATCTAGCTACATTTCCTGTAAAACCGCAGAGTTCAGTTTTTTAACTGCTTTTATGGAGGATTTTGCTCACTATGACTTTGCATACGGTTTCGAAATTTAAAAGAAAAGAAACAACAGTTTATTCTGTTTGAGGTAACAGCAAACCATGATTTACATAATTGGAAAATGGCAGATTTTTTTCTTTTTGAATAAATACAACACCAAAGACAGAACTGAACACCGTATAGAGTATCGAACTTTTATTATTCTTTTATAAATTTTTGTGACAAGTCTATATCTATATTGAATATAAATGTTTCAAAGGGTTTAATTATAATCAAATCTATTTTATAATTTGATGGCAGTTGGCCATGAAGCCTGGATCATTAATATAATTATTAATATTTATAAAGTATAAATGTAAAACATAATATATACCCACAGCTATTAATAAATAGTCACATCTCTCCCTCTGTATGTATATGTATATGTACAGATATAAAAAAAGTAATAAGACTTACTATTAAAAAAAAATCATTACTAATAAGGTAATTGTTTGGTTTTTAAGGTAACATCCTTCACATAAAGCTGTTCACTTTTATCCCCAGCACACTTAACATAATGAAATATTGATTAGCCAAATCATGTATTGGATAATAACTACACGTAAAACTGGACTTCCATCAGATGAGGTAGAGAAATGATTAAATGGGCACATTCACCTGTAAAGTCATAACTTACTGAATTAATGGGGTTTGAATTTATTCTTCTTTTCTGAGCAAAAGTTATAAATTTTATTTGTTTTTAATTAATGAGCATGAACATAATAGTTCCCCCTTGTATGGTCATCCTATAATTACCACAAAAACGGTCGATTTTTCAATCAAAAAATGGTAAATACAAAAAAAACATCATTTTAATATCCGTGCACCGTTTAAAAAAAATAAGCTGGTGTTAAAGGTTGTCTCTGTGAAACCAGGATCCAATTAGTTTTAAACCAGAAGCCGCAGGTGAGGGGAGCCCCAAATGGGGAATCCTGTAATGACTTGTTTGGCGAGTCCATTTTGGCACAGGGTATGTCTAGGGGGCTTTCTTCTCTTCTCCCCCGAGACTGTATCTGAGGTGATTATGGGGCCTTAGTAAAGCTTTACTCAGACAGGAGAGAAGCTTCAGAGACAGACAGAGCGAGAGAAAGACTAAACTAGTCCTCCCTGTTGCACCAGTTCAAACAACCTGCTTAATACACTAATGAGGTGGATAATGCAGACTCCTAAACAGTTTAAAATTACAGGGAGGTAGCGGGGATACCTTAATCCTTTAACAACGGAATACGTGTGTGTCACTGCTATGACAACATTCATAGCTAAACATAGCTTAAAAAAGATAAAGGTAGTGAGAAGACAAGGGGTGTTTTTATTTGACATCTATAATTGATGAAAGTCATAAGAGTTCATTTTTGATCCAGATTTAAAAAAAAACACCATCTACATTACACTCTGTACTTACACACACATTAACAGAGAAAAGTGAGAGCCGGCAGCACAGTGATACTGTACAACAAGGAGCCCTTACGAGTAAAAAAAAAATATATATATATATATATATCGTGGCTAAGTATCGTAGTGGAGACTTAAAGGTATTTGGAAATTCTTTAAAAAAAAAAAAAAATATATATATATATATATATATACTGCTCAAAAAAATAAAGGGAACACTTAAAGAACACATCCTAGATCTAAATGAATAAAATATTTATTTAAA
>JAOUQT010000024.1:5527189-5551894 GCA_025769995.1 Xyliphius kryptos
ATTTTTATGTTATTTTGTTCTCAACACATTCCACTGTCTACTACATAAAGATTTTCAACTGAAATATTTTATTCATTGAGATCTACGATGTGTTAATTTTGGCTTCCCTTTATTTTTTTGAGCAGTGTAGTATGAATTAACATTTGTTGTCGGCGGAGTCGTGTTTTGTATTTACAAACATCTTGGTTCATATACACTACACACCTGGACAAAGTTGTGGGTACCCCTCAGTTAATGATTGACAAACCCACAATGGTCACAGAAAGAACTTGAATCTGACCAAAGTAATCCTAAACAAAAATGTTATGAAAATAAAGGAAAAATTGCTAAATTATTAAGAAAGAAAAACGGAAATATCCCATGGGCAAAAGTATTCAGAATCTTTGCTAAGTGTTGAGTAGAAGCACCATTTTGCGCTGGTACAGTCGGTAATAATCAAGTTTTTCACACCTGGGTTTGGGGATCCTCTGCGATTCTTCCTTGCTGATCCTCTCCAGTTCCATCAGGTTGGATGGTGAACAGATTTTCAGGTCTCTCCAGAGGTGCTCAATAGTCCCAAACGTCTTCCATTGAAGTATTATGAAGGCCACTGTGCTCTTAGGAACCTTGGGTGCTGCAGAAACCTCATGTAACCTCATGATTCTCATTGCTCAGACATGCACTGTGAGGTCTTAGACAGGTGTCTGCCTTTGCTAATCAAGTTCAACCAGTTAATTAAACACATCTGGACTCCAATTAAGGAGTAGAATCATCTGAAGGAGGATCAGAAGAAATGGACCACATGCGAGTTAAATTTCAGTGTTTCAGGGGTCTGAATGCTTTCTGTACGCATTGTTTATATGTATTATTATTGGCACCCCTGGTGTTAGTACTTTGTACAACCTCCTTTTGCCAACAAGACAGCACTTAATTATCTTTTATAAATCTTCACAAGTTGTAAGAATCTTTGACCATTCCTTAAATTGTCCTGGGTCTTCTATGCACTCTCCTCTTCAGCTCATCCCACAGGTTTTTTAAGGGGTTGAGGTCTGGGGACTGAGATGGCCATGAGAGGAACTTTGTGCCTTGTGACCCATTTTTCAGTAGATTTGGTCACATGTTTAGGGTCTTTATTTTGCTAAAAGACCCAGTGTTGACCCACCTTCAGATTTCGGGCAGAAGCTACCAGATTCCCATTCAAAATGTCCTGGTATTTTAAAGAGTTCATGATCCAATGTATCTTTACAAGGTTTCCTGGTCCTTTGGAGGAGAAACAGGCCCACAATATCACCCATCCTCCCCCATACTTAACAGTGGGCATGGGGTGTTTTTCTGTGAACTTATCGTTGGTGTTCCGCCAGACCCACTTAGAGTGCATCTAGGTCTCATCTGACCAAAGCACATGGTTTCAGTTCCACTGGTGTTTGCAGCTTGGAGAACTTTTGACTTTTCTTACCATCCTTCTCATTGTGCGTGCTGGAAAGATACACTTGCGTCCTCTTCCAGGCTTGTTTGTCACAGTTCCAGATGTTTTAAACTTTTTGATGATTGCTCCGACTGTAGATAATGGCATCTGCAGGTGAGGGGCTATGTTCTTGTTGCCATTGCCTGATTAATAAAGGTCCACACACATCTGCCTTACCTGAATAGTATGTTCTCTTGTCTTTCCTATTTTTAAGAGTGAGAGAATTAGGCCTGTGTGTAATCTCATATTCATACAGGAATCGGGAAGTGATGAATTGCTAATTAAAGGTTTCTAGATACTTTGATCCACTTTATAAACCACTTTATAAATTGTTGAACAGGTCAGATTATGGGAAATAATTATTTCTTGTTTTTTGAGTGAGATTATGCTTCTGCAATACATTTATTCATTATCTTCCACTTAATCCTCAACTAGGGTCGCCATGCCCATTCAGGGAAGAACGTTTCCGGTGCTGAGAAGATACACCCAGGACAGGATGCCAATCTATCGCTGGGTAAACACTCACTCACACAGCCACACACACACACACACACACACTATACAGGGCAATTAAGAGCAGTAAATTTACCTTGAAACCATGTTTTTGGAACATGGGACACCGGAGAACCCGGAGGAAACACACATTGACACAGGAGGAACATAGAAACTCCATCCAGATTGGGATTCAAACCTGGATCCCCAGCACTGAGAAAAAAACATGCTAAGCCACTGTGCTGCCCCAAAATAAATGACAAAATTCATATTCAGTTATAACATGTTCGCCTCTCAGCGCTAAGGATTCTCGGTTCATATCCCGATCTGGGTGGAGTTTCCATGTCCTCCCCGTGTCTGTGTGGGTTTTTACTGGGTTCTCCAGTGTCCTCCCACATGGATTCAAGGCAAATTGAATGCTCTAAATTGCACTGTATAGTGTGTGTTTGTATAAGTGAGTGTGTGCCCAGCGATGGATTAGCGTCCTGTCCTGGGTATATCTGCCCAGTGCCCGAGATGTTCTCCCCTGGATGGGCATGGGGAACACCACCACGATCCTAGTAGAGGAATAAGCGGAAGATAAGACAGATGGATGGATATTTAGTTATAACAATAACGTAGATAGTGTGATTATGGCTTTTAGACAAATTGTGAGGTCACACAAAAGTGGAGTGACCCAATTTGACCCTAAAATATTCATTGATTCTCTCATTTATCGCCAAAATCTTGATTTTGGACAGAATTAGAAGGTGAGTTCACAACTAACTTGACACACCATGTCACCATATAGAATGAAATCTTCCTTTTAATCGAAGAACTACCTCATACGTCATATGTTCGCTTAAAAAAATAGGAAAAAATACTAATTTTGAACTATTTTAAACACACCCAATGTGTTGACAAGCCGTAATTTTTGCTGCAGTGTCAAAACTTGACAAGTCTTTGGTCATCCATTCCGGTGTTTTTTTTAAATTACAGTACATTATTATCAATATATTTTGCAATAGTTGCATATTCCTTAACAAAAAAAATAAAAACAAATATCATTACAAACACTGTAAGGACATTTACAGTCCTAATTGTAGTAAAAGAATAAAAAAAACAAAACAGTCAAATGCTTTTTCTACAGTCAAGAACATCATTTATTCAACCAGTTGCTGCTCTTTACAAACTGTTTTTATTTTATTTTTGTATTTTATAATGGAAAAGAATCTGTAATTAACACATGCACATTTGCCAGTAAGCTCTGAGGGGCCGCTAGCTGCAATTGGAGCATTTCTGTAAGTGCAGGACACAGGGAGTCTGACAGGGGGCGCCATCGCTATAGAAACCTGTAGCTTGTAGTTTTGCAGCCCAGCATGAAAGTGTTCCAAAGTAAAGGAAAGATGAGGCAGTAAGAGTATTCATTCTAAATGTTTTGGAGGTGGCTATGCATTAAAATTGGGCAGTGTTGTACCGATGTGCAGGGCTGAACAGATATTCCGCCGCCCAAATCCCTAAATTATTATAATAAAACGCCTAGTCCTTAGGCAAACACCTAGACCTTTCGCAATAATACTGACATTGCTGTGACTGCACAGCCTCCTCAACATCTCGCTGCTCCATCAGGTGATAAGGGATGAATAGTAAACATGACTAAAGAAAGATTGACGAAGCCAACATGCCATAGTGTTCTCATTTTAGTGCATTTCACAAGTGCATTCTGCCTCATAAGGTGCTCGCAGCAAGTCATCAGTTGTGTAAAGTAGGCTGGCTGGCCGATCGAAAGAACAAAGGTGCTCGAGTACTTTTTTTTTAAGGTCCAAGGTCCCTTTGAGAGAGTCTGTTGGACCATACCCTGATAGCAAACATCAACAATGTCAAATCAAGTACAAAAACATATAAATTAGCCGAAGAGAAGAAAAAAAATAATTAGGAAAAACACCCTATCTGCAGCGGCTGCCTATCATCAGGTGGCCTGCACTTACAGCGTAGCTCCTGCGCCTACAACAAGCCGATCTATAACAACTGCATCACTTTCTGCTGATTCTAGATGAATTTAATACACAAGAAGTTTAGCTCGCCCCGCAGAACCCAAATGGCCCACATTTCACTTACACTAGCAGTAAAAACGGAGAAGCGGCAGAATGGGATAACAAGAAGCATAGAGACAAGGAGATATTCTGCTCGAGAGGAAAAATAAAAGGGTTTTGCATGTTTTTTTTTTTTTTTCGAGGTGAGGAGGGTGGATGTGGGACGGGCAAGACTGACATCTTTTTACGACTTCTCCAGTAATGCAAAAAAAGGACTAAGAGGGAAAGACACAGATAAGAAGAAGCAGATTTTTTTGTCTTTACATTTTTTTTTCTTCAGTATTGAACAGTAAAAAGAACTAAATCACATCCATTTTCTGTATTACTATGTACTATATATACGGCTTCGAAAAGAGTGGAAAAAAAAAAAAAACCAAAACCGGGAAGGTAAGGATGGATCAATTTTCGTCCTTTTTCTTTACGAATCGGGTTTTTTTCGTGCTTTACAGGATGGGATCTGTGAACAAAAGGCACTTTGAAGGAAACAACCTTTAAATGCTGGCTTACTACTACACTACGTCACGAGCACTAAGAAGGGTCATTTACAAAGGGGAGGACTTCCAATGGGAAATGGGGCCCCATTTCATTCTTCAACATGATTCTGGAAGGTTCCTTCCAAGAACAGCATTAATCGCCTACAACTACGAGAACTACTCTTTATCGTAACAGCCTACAATGAATGGATCACCGGGGTGACACACCCTGACGATCGAGTACTTGATTAAATGAAATCATTTTGTTTGTTGCTGAGCTTTAAAATGATCTGGAGCTGGCACCACACAAAAGCGCCCGTGCCGCTCCGTAGGGGATTTCTATTTCCAGTTGGAGTTATGCTGGGAGTGTAACTGGACCTGCTCTCTATGAAGGAGAGATGGAAGTCACCACCAGCCAAAGCCACACGAGCCAAACACAAGTGTTTATGAGCTCTTATATACAGAATCTGGGGATCGAGTGCTTTTCTCTTTGCATGTTGGATCACCCACTTCCAGTTGCGTTCCACTGGGTGCACTAACTGGCTTTGAGGAAGCACCTTTCACCTTTGCCTAGACATCCTGGTCGTGTGATAGAAGACAATAAGTGAGTGAAGCGGACTCTTACGATCGTGATATATGCACAGATTCATGGGAATTACGAAGTAGACCATCAAAACCTGGATTTAGTGTTTTGTCTCTCAAAGCGCATGCTCTGAACCCATTCTGCTGATTACTTTGATTCCTCATGACATAATTCAATCAGGAACTAGTTCAAATAAATGCCTTTGATACATCCTAGAAATATACAAACCCCAACCCCTACAAAAAAAACAAAACAAAATACTAATATATTCCTTAAAACGCGTCGGAAGAGAAACAGTCTTTTAGTATTACTCTTGTAATAGACCAAACACACTTTCGTATGCATAAAGGAAACAAGCAACAGAAGCATGTCATAATACATACTCGTTTCAACATTCGGCAAAATTGTTCGCTCCATCTCCCCTCCCCGATACGTTTTAAAACAAAGGATTACAATAATAACATCGGAAAAGGTCAAAGGTAAATAATAAAAAAAAGGAAAAAAGAAAAAAATTTACCCAAAATTTTAGAAAGATTGGGATACTGTTCATGGCCCTTGAGTTTAGAGTCCAGGACGCGTGGACTTCACAAAAATTGCTTTCTAAAAAATTCGCATACATTCTTAAATATCCAACCAACAAACATCTCATTCCATTACAACACTTCTGTTTGTCCTACGTAATACTACTACTAATATTTTCCCCGTCTAAAAATACCATTGCTTTAACGATTGCTGTCTGTGGATCGAACCACGATGACCGGGTGAGTTCCGGTGGAGATTTGAGTGGAGGATGATGCATGAGGTGATGGTCAAAAAATAACTAGACTGCCATATCTTCAAAGAAAAGCTACTATACACATGTTCATATATATATATATATATACACACGGCACGTATGAGTAATATTTTGGATTCTGGATAATATATATATTTATAAAGGCTTAGTTTTCCAGTCTCCAATGGTCTGCTTCTTTCTAAGCCTTGATACATATAGTACATGAATTCTGTAGCTTATAAACAAAGTAGACCCTGAATTCAATGCCACGTTGCATAAAGAGGGGAATACAGAGGCACTTTGATGCACGGCAGGTGTCATTAAGCTTTATGTGCTTTGCTAGCATAGAGAAGGAGCGGGCATTAGGCTGGGCTCAGCCGGCGAGAATCCCTGATGTTTGACTGAAAGCCAGGCAGTCCAGTTATTTTGTGATATCAGTGGCAGTGTATGGATTGATGAAAATGTAGTTAATGCTGACTAAAGGAAAACAGGTGGAAGGAAATAAAAAGCTTTAGTTTGTTCAAATGAAAAGGCTGGTATGTGTGTGTGTGTGTGTGAGTGAGTGTGTGTGTGGCACAGAGCGAGCTGTTCCGACAGCTTTTATCAACTCTGTAATTGTAACCATGCTTGCATTCTGAAAAACACAGACAAGATGAAAGACGGAGGAAGTTGTGCTGGACCGACAGTGGGCGCTGGGTGACAGAAGGAAAGGACAAGTTAATGATTAAGAAGTCTAGTGGTCGGGCAGCGTCGGCACAGCTGCTTTGTTTTATAATAAATCTTAATCTAATGTTTTTCTGTTGCTGCTTTGTGGTTGAATGAATAAGCAAGTCGAAAGGCTAAACTAACATGCTGCTGAATCCATGAAGGAAATAAACCCAGATGACACAAACATTAAAAAAAAACCAAACCAGAATAAACTACTGCAAACCAAAACAAAAGTCAGATTACAGCTGAAGAAAAACAAGCCCTTTTGTCAAGCTCCCGGCGATGGGGTTGGGCCGAAACTGAAATACAGTGATGCACAAGGTGAAAGCAAGCCTCATAACCCATACGCTGGCTGACGAACGCTGATGCAGCATTATCAGGGATTTGGGGACCAGTGATGAGTTCACAATTTCGAGCGGCACAATGGTGCTGTTGTCTCACAGTGAGACATTCCAGGTTCAAGGTTCTGGAGATTCAGGTGTCTTTGAGAAACAAGGTGTGGTTTTTGTCTCTGCCCTGCGATGGACCGGGGTGCTGTCCAGGCTGTTTGCCCATCTTTCTTTTAATGATTGCTTGAACAGGCCAAATGGTATACATCTGGGATTTTACAAAAGCATTTGGCTTTCTTCATAAAGTGCCAATGACGTGTCTTGGTCCCATATATGAGATTAGATGAATAGAGATTAAGGATTAGGGCCGCCATATTGGTCAGGGATATTGGTTGCAATCTTCAACCGTCCAATTAACATTTAACATCGGTTGTAAGTGTGAGGTTTAGGCCAATCCTTGTTTATAAGTGTTTATGAAACTTTGTAATGAACACACAGACCTGTGATTATTTTGCCTTTTTTTGTTTTGGTAAGTGACCATATTACCCACCAAACAAAGTCTTATCTCATTATCTTCTGTTTAATTATCTCCTTATCTTTTGTAGAGATTGGTAGCTCAATGGTTAGGGTGTTGGCCTATCAATCAGAATATTGAGGGTTCAAATCCCACTGGAGTTACCAATATGGGTCCTTGACCAAGGCTCTTAACCCTCATTGCTTGAGTTCTGACCCCAACCAAATTGGGATACTTGTAAGTCGCTTTGGATAAAAGCGTCTGCTAAATGACCGTATGTATGTTAATCCTATACTAGGGTGTAAGGTCATGCGGGAGAACGTTTTGAGCACTGGGCAAGTACACCCAGGACACTATATAGGGGCAATTTGGAGCATCTAATTCATATAATTCATCTTGAATCCATGTTTTTGGACTGTGGGAGGAAACTGGAGAACTAACGTGGACACTTGGAGAACATGGAAAATCCACCAACTGCTAACCACTACACCATCGTGCCACCCACCAACCAGTGATACAGATTTTAATAAAGAATTTCAAAATGATTATTTCGTTCCATCATCGAGATCAGAACCTCATATTGTAGAATTCCGGATAAATCACAGCCAGTCTGCTTTAAACCCTGTATCAATCCTTCAGTATATACGCCATGCCGCTAGTTTTGTTTGTGCATCACTGTCTTTCCTTAACCGCCTCTGTTTAGATCACTGTAAACGGCTAATCACGGGAGACCTACGTTTTAACTCCATCACCGAGGCTGTTTTTCGAGGGCTGTTTATATGTGTCCGCGGTCGTATGCGTGAGAGAAAGTATGAAAACCCAGTAAACTTGCATCAGACCGCTTGCGATAAAAGGCAGCTCCTGCTGCTGCCGTAATTGATCCCAGTATTCTGACTGCCTGCACCTTCAAGCTGTAGCTCATTCAAAGAGATATCAACTGCACATCAAACATCGGCCAGGTCACAAACGTTTGGTGTATGCCAAACAAAGGGTGTGTCCCAAATGCTACAATTTCTTTCCCAGTAGTTCATATTTAACACTTATTTTCGACTTCCGCCGGCTGCTGTCTCAAGATTAAAACAAAACATTTGCAACATAATACTGCATGTAAACATGACCACTGTTAAGATCTTAGCATTTTTACAACTTCCTACAAGATTGATGTAACTTAGCATCTAAACCTCACCTGCCTGACCGACTTAGTGTGAGGAAACTAGCAAACTATACTTTAAGTCAGCTTTATATTGTCTTAGTGTTTAACTGACAGTGCTGGCAGTTTTACAAAAACTAAACTCCCAACACATTACAATACTGCAAAGGTCTATATTGTATAAATACTTGGGTTGTCAGAGAAAAATCTATACCTTTTGGGATTAAATCAATTTTAGTATTTGAGACAAACCCCCATTTTGACAGCCAGACACAATAATTGGCCTGTTCAGCTGGGGACTGGAAAGAGGGAATCAGTGTGGCAGTCATAAGTTCTTATTTAAACAGGTGCACGGATGTGGGCATGTAGAATACTGGCGTAAGAGTTAATTATAGCTAAACTATGCGTGAATGACAGAGTTGTGTAAGTGCGTTCTAATTCTTCCTTTTTGCTGGGCATGATGGCAAGGAAGAAGTGCATTGTAACAAACAGCTTGAAACTGTGATTGGAGGAAGCAGGATATGGTGGATGTTAGAAAGCAAATCAAAAGAAAACAAATGGATGGTCAACATTGCAAAGGCTTCCTATGAAGAACGGGCTTCTTCATCTAGAGTGTAATCAACGTTTCTGAACATCTTCCAATCCTGTTTTCATGTAGATTCCTGTATTCGCTGTTCCAGAACCGTACAGACGATTTCCAGTCGTAGACTCATATGGACGATTTCCAGATTCCTGTTTTCATGTCGGAGCTTTCAGGGTGTTCGCAGATTTGAGTCGGCCAGGGGTGTGTTGAGTGATTAGTTATTAGCGGTCCATACCTAGCTTTGTGGTTCAGATTTCAGCTACAGGCTTTGTTTATATGTTTCAGAGAGATCTTGTCAAAGGAACCAGGACTGTAAACAGAGAAAACACAAAGAATGCAGTGACGTTATAAACCAAACATCACGTAACACCGTAACCTTAAATCAACTGGTTCATAATCATCGTGCATGAACCGAATCCCATCATTACATCTGCATGCCATGATTGGGTTCTAATCCCAGGTCCACTGAAGTTACCAATGTGGGTCCTTAAGCAAGACCCTTAACCCTCATTGCTCCAGGGTGCTGTATCAACCCATGTGTTCTGATCCCAACCATCAAGTTGGAATACTTGTAAGTCGCCTTGGATAAAAGCGTCTGCTAAATAACTAAATGTAAATGATTGCCGTTCTAGCCTTGTTTAGCTCGGTTGTACAGGATATGTATTTTAATGCGTAGACCTGTTTCACAATGCACCAGATTATATTCTGTTTACCATTCGATGATAAAATGTGACAATTGTTGCATTAATACTTTGCAGAACTACAGTCCCCATGTATCACTACATATACCACTTTTTAAATACCACGCTTTTAATGACCAACAATTAGGACAGAGAAAATCTCAAAGTAATTGTGCATGTGTCCTCTTAATGCACATTTCCACTTAGCAGGCTTAAACTGTGGAAAGAAGGAGAGTAAAAAACTGACAGAGGGACACTCCAGATTGCCTCCATGTGGCAGAGCTTTAGTGTTTAGCTTGTGGTTTTGTTCCTCATGAAAGACGTGCAGCAGACTGGAGTGAAAGTATTCAACATCTGTGGCCCAGGACACGTCCCCCGCTTCACACGAGGAGGGTCTTTAGCCAAACGCCTGCAAGCCTGCTCCCTACAAGCTGACATCTGGGTTTTAACACGCCACTACACTAACCACAAACAAGTGACAACACACAAGTAGCCAATTCAGAGCACAATAGAGCTCTAATAGAGAGAGACTGAGAGAGTATAATCAATTTATACGCAACAGAAAAGCCGTAGATAGTGAAAACATTGAAATAACATTTAAATCTGTATTTGTAATGATCAGACTTGTAATTGAATATGTTTACCGTTAACAACGCTTGTTAAGTAGGTTAGTTGGAAGTCCCACATGTGAACAAGCAAATTAATTGTTTCATTTTTTAATTGCTTATTTACATTTTTAATTATTCTTTCATTTCTTACATATAAAATATACAGAACAGGTCAGAAGTTTGGACACACGTTCTTATGTAATGCGTTTTGGTTTTTTGTTTCACGACTATTTACATTGTAGATTCTCACTAAAGGCATCAAAACTATAAATGAACACATGAGGAGTTATGTACTTAAAAAAAGGTGAAATAACTGAAAACATGTTTTATGTTCTAGTTACTTCAAAATGGCCACCCTTGTTCTGATTACTGCTTTGCACACTGTTGGCATTCTCTCAATGAGCTTCAAGAGGTGGTCATCTGAAATGGTTTTCAGTTGTACCTATAAGGGTTAATTCGTCTAATTATTAGAATTATTAGAATGCCATCAGTGTACAAAGCAGTAATCAGAATAAAGGGTGGCTATTTTGAAGACACTAGAATATAAAAAATGTTTTACACAAGTACATAACTCCTTATGTGTTCATTCATAGTTTTGATGCTCTAAGTGAGAATCTACAATGTAAATAGTTATGAAAATACAGAAAACGGTGTGTCCAAACTTTTGGCATGTACTGTATATGGTACTGTTGGAAACATTCAGTTTCATTCAGACAAAAAGCATTTTCCAGGGTTTTCATCAAGATTTTAAAATTTTTAAAATCCTACGTAATCCCTGAACTCTTACCTCTGATCACATTAATAAATGGTCATCAAATCAAACTAGTCATACAGTATAAATATCTTGGAATTTTAATTGACAATAGCTTTAAAAATCATTCAAAAAATGGTTCACAGATTAAAACTCAAATTGGGTTTTTTATTTCGTATTAGATCATGTCTGTCTTTTGTATATACTGATTGCTTCTCTATCTTGATGTAAAAATGTAAAACGCTTTCAATTTTCCATTTGCTGTCTTTTTGCTGCTGAGCGTGCACATTTCCCCACATGGGACGAATAAAGGCTTATCTTATAGCATGTAAAAAAAAACCATTTCTGTGCTACTTTTCTTTCTGTTATTGATTATGGTGATCTAATTTATATGAATGCCACTGCTGATGCCATGGAGCATTACGTTTTATTACAAACTTTAAGACTTTGACCCATCACTGTATTTTGTATTCCCATGTGGTCTGGTCTTCTTTATCCTTACGGAGATTAAAGCATTGGCATCTTTTAATCTACAAATCCATCATTGGATTGCTTCCTCCATACCTCCAGACCCTCACTGAGTTTTAGTCTGCGCTCTCAGGACTTGCTCTCTGTGCCCAGAGCCCGCACAGAATTGGGTAAAAAAGGCTTTTGGATTTGCAGCACCTTATTCCTGGAATGAACTTCAGAAGGATTTGGAATTAAAAGAACTGGTATCACTTGACACTTTCAGGAAAACTGAGTCCAAGTCTTCTGCCTGTAATTGTTTTAGATGTTTTATCCAAAGTAACTTACAGTTATCCCAACTTGGTTGGGATCAGAATACAGCGTTGATGCAGCACCCTGGAGCAATGAGGATTAAGGGTCTTGCTCAAGGACCAACAATGGTAACTTCAGTGGACCTGGGATTTGAAAACACAACCTGATTGATAGCCCAACACCTTACCCACTGAGCTAACACTCCCTGATGTAATGTAACTCCCTAATTTTTGTAATGTAACTGGGCTTGGGCTGCTGCCACGCCCTAAGAACACTCTAGCAGAAGAGATTTGTGTACTTGTTGTGTAAAACATATTTTATATTCTAGTCTTCAAAATAGCCACCTTTGCTCTGATTACTGCTTTGCACACTGTTGGCATTCTCTCAATGAGCTTCAAGAGGTAGTCACCTGAAAAGGTTTTCAGGTGCAACTATAAGGGTTAATTAGTGTAATTAATTACAATGCCAACAGTGTGCAAAGCAGTAATCAGAGCAAAGGTGGCTATTTTGAAGACCTACAATATACCGTTTTTAGTTATTTCTCCAAGTACATATCTCCTCAATGTGTTCATTCGTAGTTTAGGTGCCTTCAGTGAGAATCTACAATGTAAATAGTCGTGAAAATACAGAAAACGCATCATTTGTAGTTCTAACATGTTTTTACTCATTTTTTTCGTAAATTAACTATAATGCAAATTAGGCAATAACGTCATTTTACACCTTCTAGGACAGCCAATAGCTACTTTCTTTCCTGAAAAGTTGGCAACAGTGTAAAATGAATGCCTCCCATACTATATATAGTGATTTTTTTTATTGGATAAAATGCAGCAACCCGCCGTTTTATGAAACTGGCACACCACATACTTTTAATACCCATGTCAAAAATTATTTGCTTTCCAGCTGAAAAATTCTATCATGCTGATATGAATGTTTTTGCCAGAACCCACTGAACACCAAGGCATCTTATTCAGACCTACATGTCCATGTCCTGAAAAAACAACAGGTCCTATTTCAGCCTATTGCAGGCGAGGGATTAACACTTGGGTGCATGTGCGCCGTGTATGTTCTCTTGAGGTTTTACTCGGTCAGTGAGGGTTGGCTCCTCTGGCCACTGAGGTCCAAAGACTAGAATTTTGTGGACGCCTTTTCTTGGAAGGGGCAAAACAATAGTCAAATAGCATGATTGTGGTCGCATACTGCAATGAAAGTGCCCAATGCGGGCGAATGAGGTCGTGACATCTGCTCACACTCGCAGCTAGGCACTCGGGGGCGATGCCAAGACTACATATCAGGCCGGCGTGAAACCACAAAGCATCTTCTTGACTCTTGCACTAGTGCACTCGACACCTGTTTGACCCTGTACATTTTGATTCAGTGCTAACAGTCCAAGATTTAGGAATATACTGTGAATTGTAGAGTATGTGAATGTGTAGAGTGGGCCCAGGGTTGATATTTGAGTCTCGATACTGCATGTTAGTCTAAACATTGCAATTATTACATGGCCAGTGTGTTGCCAAAATGCATACAGTGTGCAAATATAGATCTTTTTTCGCTCCTTCCAATTTGTTTTTGCAAGATTTAGCTTTATGAGCCATAAAAATAAAATGACGGTGAGAATATAATATAGGAAAGCGGAAACATACTGACTCGGTCATTTACAGGTCATTGGGTCACCGTTGAATCACACACAAAACTACAACCCAGTGTTTACTGTTGTTCTTTATTCACTGCAGTTATAACTAAATGTGAACCTTGATTCACCCAAACAGCCATCATTCATTCAGGCATCTTTCTCATTCACAAGTTCTCCATTGGGCCAAGGATTGAGTTTCACCCAAATCTCTTTGGATTTGTTTGCCTCGCACTCCGCTGGCAAGATACCGCCATGGAAAGCTGTCAGTCGGCGCATGTTATATACTAGCCTTTAGCAGGGTAACAAAAGGGCAACATCTGATTAGCATTCACTGCACAATCTCCCTCTTCCCCTAGTATTTTATTACCACAGGTGCAGGGGCATTCATTGATCAGATGCACGCTATGGGCAAAGCTTATCCTAATTGAAAACAGCTCTATTTATACACCTGCAGGCACTAAAGGTCTCGAAGAATGTAAGGGCTTGCAGAAACGAGGGAGAAAGGGGAGAGAGAATAACGAGGCGAAGAGTAAATCCATGGAAAAAGAAGACAGAAAAAGCCCTCGTGTAAACAGAAGTTCTTCGAGAGGCCGGATATAAAGGACGCTGCTTGTGGCCCACCCATTAAATCCAAAGCACTTCCAATTATTGTTCCAAGCCAAACAAATGGCGATTTGTTAATCCGATTATTCGGTTACCTCATGTGAACATTTGAGGGAACATGAAGGGATTCAAAATGATATAGCTTTCTTCCAATTGTACTATAGTTGATTCGCTGTACTATTCTGTAAATAATACAGCACACATTTCATCCATGTGATAAAATCTCACATCATCTTGCACATCAAACCAGAAATTCATATTGCAGATTATTTAATCCCACTATCAGTAACTAAAGTTCATTTGCTCACGAAAGTTCTCAGCAATGACAAATTAACTGGTTGACATTCAATTGGAACCATGACTTTGCATTTATTATTATACAGTACAGGCCAAAAGTTTGGACACACCTTCTCATTCAATGCATTTTTTATGACTATTTACACTGTAGATTCTCACTGAAGGCATCAAAACTATGAAGGAACACATGAGGAGGTGAAAAGGTGAATTAACTGAAAACGTTTTATATTCCAGTGTCTTCAAAATAGCCCCCCTTTGCTCTGATTACTGCTTTGCACACTGTTGAGATTTTCTCATTGAGCTTCAAGAGGTAGTCACCTGAAATGGTTTTGTGCCTATAAGAGTTAATTAGTATAATTAAATAGAATGCCAACAGTGTGCAAAGCAGTAATCAGAGCAAAGGGTGACTATTTTGAAGAAACTAGAATATAAACCATGTTTTCAGTTATTTCACCTTTTTTTGTTAAGTACATAACTCTACATGTGTTCATTCATAGTTGCGATGCCTTCAGTGAGAATCTACAATGTAAATAGTCGGGAAAATACAGAAAACACATTGAATGAGGAAGTGTGTCCAAACTTTAGGCCTGTACTGTACAATATAAACGTATTATTTGTATTGTTTATTTCTTTATCTCCTCTTTACAGCTCTTAAAGATTTAGTGTTCTTGGATTTTGGATCTGGAAATTTTTACCAACATTTGTTATGGTGCAGAGAGCTGGAAAAATTGAGCATTGGAGATTTTTTTAGAAAAGACAAGGATTTCAGAGCGTTTAGAAATGCTATGAAACGTTTTGGGAGGAAAGCACTATTTTTCAGTCTGTACCATGTGTTTCATTTGAAGTATAAATAGACAGCATTGGAATTCAGGTCCAGGCTGCATTCCTAATGTGTTCCAGCACTGGCAAGCTTATTGATTCCTTCTGGCCCCTGTAACAGATAAACGTGTTTGCATTGCAGGACATGTTTTGAGGAATTGTCACAGTCCATGCAACAGATAGACCAGCACTGTAAAAATATGAGCAAGAGTCACAGGCTTTTTTTTTTCTTTCCCCCCATTTGCAGTACGAGCACCTCCACTGCGGCCAAAATTGAGGAAATGGAACGGCTGCTACGAGAGGCTCAGGCCGAAAAACACAGACTTCTGGAACACAGGGTAATTTTATTTGTCACTCTGATTAACTTGAGGCAAAAAAATCACATTTTCACACTCATAAAGGATGCATAAAGAAGTTCTATAGGAATTTTATGGTGAAGGAGTTAAAATTCCTTTTAAACTTTCTTCAAGTTAACCAATCGAGTGAAAAAAATGAACAGACTAGGCTTGAGCTCTCTGGAAAAGTAGCCTTCCATTCTAAGGCATCTCACATAAGCAAGTGGAGGCATCAATAATCTTAGATAATCAAACCTTAAGCAAGTGAACAGTAGTTAATCATTTGGTCATGATGTTTGCTGGTTTGTGTATCTTATGTATCTTAATGAGGGTTGTTGGGCTGCTAAAATTCATTGGGGAAAAGATGGAGAAACAAAATGCAAATTACTTTATTTTCACATTATATTTACTGTGTGGTGGTCCTGATAAATAAAGAACAAAGTAAAGGGAAATAATAGTGTGCCGAGAAACAGCTGGACGACTATGTGCGTTTATGTGGTAACTGGAGAGGAAAATTGAATGTAGATGCTAAAAGGAGTATCCTATATAGAAATAAATGAAAAATAATTGTCGTCATACTTTCATATCACAAAATTTAGGTTGCATTCTCCAAAAATATTTTTTAAAAATTTACATAATTCCAAATTTCTATATGAAATGCAAAGCTAAATAGTATAAATCATGGATTTCTATTCATATACAGTATCAGTTAAAAGTTTGTACACACCCCTATTTTAATTTTTATTATATTCCAGTTTTGCTTACCGTTAAGTTGGACTTTGTGGTACTACAATTACAGACTGTAGTCCATCGATTTGTGTACAACAGTACATACTGTGTTAGTCCCCTTTACTCTGTTTTCTAATGGTCTAATGGATTCCAATAGTACCACCACAGAGCAGGTATTATTTGGTTGGTGCATTATTCTCATTTCAGCACAGTTCAGGTGATTTTATCAGGTGTTTAAATGAAACTTCAACCCCCTCACCGCATCAGGGTCAATGCGGAAATTACGATAAACAATACACCACCCAAATTATACATGTTCTGTGATGGTCCAGACCAACAAAGCACCAACAGGGTACTAACAAAAACAAACAAACAGATGTACTACAGTCTGTAATTGTAAACCTACAAGGTCCGTCTTTTTTTTTCTATGGTAAGTGAAAAAAAAAAACGACAATGTAGCAGTGTGTCTAAACTTTTGACTGACACGGTATAAAGTGACTCTCCTCAGATTAATATTTCCATAAAGTATTCGATAAGTGTTTAATAACCACCATATGTAGAGCTCTCATTGTATTAATGTTTTAAAGAAGCTATTAATCCCCAGCTGTTTTGAATTGTGTTAATTCACAGCAAATGTGTTAATTTGATGTTCTATGTCTGGATGTCTAAAACACAAAGGTCAGCTTAAAGCTAATAAAAATATTTGCCATGGAACTAAGTAAAATAAAATATATAGTAATAAAGTAAAATGTAAGACAAATTTGACTTTAATATGCAGAAAATCTTTATGTTTTTAATGTGTGTTGTTAGGAGCGAGAGATCGAGGTGCGACGACAGGCTCTAGAGGAGGAGCGCAGAAGGAGAGAAGAGCTTGAAAAAAGGCTACAGGAGGAAACGTTCAGACGGCAGAAGTTGATCGACAGGGAGGTCAAGCTGCGAGAAAAACAAAGAGCTCAGGTAAGAAAAGACCCATAATAAAATCAGTCATCATGCAAAAAAATATATTTTTTTTAACAGGTTAAGACATTGTATTATTAAGATAAATACATGTAGTTATTGTTTAAAAGCATAGTATATAATTGTATCCACAGTTAAAAATAGCAAAAATGGAGTTAAATCACAATTCATACAAATAAAGTCTTAAATGTTTACAGTAAGAAATCTTTTGAAATTAATAGATCTTTTAGGAGCCCGACACAAGGGTACTACAGCAATAGTACTTGGTGAGACTGGGAATCTAACTATGGACCTTCAGTTCATGAGGCTGGTTTCCTAACCACAACGTTATGACCTGGATAATTAAGGTGGCGTGGAAGATTTAGACTGACTTTACATTGCATTAAATTACATTAGAGCATTAAGCAGACGCTTTTATACAAAGTAGCGTACAAGTACTTAATTTTATGGTTGGGGTTAGAACACAGGCTTGGTCATGATACTGGACCCCCGGAGCAATAAAGAAATAATGTATGAGAGGGCGTGCAATACTGTGAATATATCATAGTTGGGCATGACGTGAAACAGAGTACAGTTGCACCTTTTTCCCGTGATTTATTCACAATAATGCACAGCCTTGAGTTCCTTATTGCTTTTATAAAATGACTACAAAGATACTATAATAAAAAAACAGGTTTGATTCATAAAAGTGTTTATTGAAAGCAAATTTGCTAATAAACTGGTCTTCCCTGATGTAACAGGTTTCTGGTTTCTCTAACAATCAAATACTGCCATTTAGTGGCCAAATTACCAACGTTTATAAAAAAATGGGAAAATAAGGTATTGTATGTCATGCATTAATGCGAATGTGAAGCAATAATGTCACAGCTGGACAAATCAGCCAATCAAATTTAGGACCAAAACTACACGTTCTGTGATTAGGGTTAAGAGTCTTGCTCAAGGACCCACACTGGTAGCTTCAGTGGACCTGCAATTTGAACCTACAACCTTCATATTGATTGCCCAACCCATTGACACTGCTACCCTGACCCGAACACCTTAATGATCAGAAATCAGAATAGATATTATGAAACATTGGTGTCTGACTTAACAAATGTTTTTATAAAACAATGAACAAAATCCAAAAATCTTGTAGAAGGACAAATTAATGGGAAACAATACAGCTGCTGTTATAAAAGTTTTTGTACAGGTGTCGTATACTAAATGGTCCTATATAAAAGCATTAAAACCTCATGGGAATGGATTTAATTCATTAAGTATGAAGCCATATCAGTGCAACCCTGTCACTCCTTACTTGCAGGCTCGACCGCTGACACGCTACCTGCCGGTAAGAAAAGACGACTTTGACCTGCGAGGCCACATCGAATCGGCTGGTCACAACACCGAGACGTGCTATCACATCTCCATCACAGAGAAGACCTGTCGTGGATTCCTAATAAAAATGGGTGGCAAGATTAAGACATGGAAGAAGCGTTGGTTTGTTTTCGACCGCAATCGCAGAACTCTCTCCTATTACGCAGGTCAGTCCAGTCTACAGTGATTACTGTAAAAGTGAATGTCTGTGCCACTTACACTGCTTCAGTAATGATGAATGTTTTTTAATGTGCTGACAGATAAACATGAAGCTAAGATGAAGGGCGTCGTCTACTTCCAGGCCATTGAGGAGGTGTACTACGACCACTTAAAGAATGCCCACAAGGTAGAGATTGTAAACTATGAAACTGATATCTATAATATGTGACGCTTAGTGTGATATCTCTATAGCGTTTGGCGCACAGGTGGAATGGAGGGGATGACGGGAGGTGCTTGACGTAGCGATTGGCACGCATGTAGTGTGGAGGGGATGACCCGAGTCGTTTGACGTATAGTGACTGGCATGCGGGTAGAGTGAAGGGGATGACTCGAGTCGCTTGACATATAGTGACTGGCATGCGGGTAGAGTGGAGGGGATGTCAGGAGGAGCTTAACATATAGTAATTGGCATGCAGGTAGAGTGAAGGGGATGATGCGAGGCGCTTGCTGTATAGTGATTGGCATGTGGGTAGAGTGGAGGGGATGACACGAGGCACTTGATGTATAATGACTGGCATGCGGGTAGAGTAAAGAGGATGATGGGAGGTGCTTTGACGTATGGCGATTGGCATGCGTGTAGTTTGAAGGGGATGACACGAGGCACTTGATGTAAACATCAAAGGCAGTAGGACATTTGCTAATGCGCATTTTTATTACTCATTATCTAATCCTTTATTCTGGCCGATGCACCCAGACCTATCCTCCCATTTGGATTTTTTTTGGTAGGTGGATTATTTTCTGCCCATCAGTTTAACTGAGATTTTGAATCACCCTTAACCCAAATAATAGCCGTGGGGGTTCTGATCACTGAAGAACAAAGTAAAAGAGAATAATACATTTAAAAGACAGATTCTATTTGGTCAATTAGCAGAGGTTTTTATCTAAAGCGATATGCAGGTATCCCAACTTAATGTTTGAGGTCAGAACATTGGCCATATGGCTTTCCTGGAGCATTTAGGGAGATTTAAGATGCTGCTAGCATTAGTATTATAGTTCATTTTTAAAATAATATATTTATTGGCAGGCTGCATGGGGGATTAGTAATTAGTACATCCAACTCGGCACGGGGCGGCATGGTACCAATCTGGGTGGAGTTTCTTCCCGTATCTGCATGGGTTTCCTCCGGGTTCTCGGGGTTCTTCCCACATTCCAAAAACATGGATTCAAGGTAAATTGAATGCTCTAAATTGTCCCGTATAGTGTGTGTGTGTGTGTGTGTGTGTGTGTGTGTGTGTGTGGGCGGGCCATGTGCCCAGCGATAGATTGGTGCCCTGTCATTTGGCCAGCGCCCGAGACGTTCTCCCCTGTATTGGCATGGGGATCCCCACCGTGACCCTAGTACAGGTTTAAGCAGTGACATAAGATAATGAATAAATAAACTGTTACCACTTGGAATCCAGGTTTGAATCCCAATATGGGTGCAGTTTCTTGCCATGTCTGCATTGGTTTTCTTTGGGGTCTCTGGTTTCCTCTTACAGTCCAAACATATGGATTCAAGGTGAATTTGCTGCTATAAATTGCCCCTATATGTGTGTGTGTGAGTGCTCAGCAATGGGTTCGCACCCTGTCCAGCACCTGAAACATTCTCCCCTCGAAGGGCATGGGAAACCCCACCGCAACCGTAGTAGAGGAATAGGCAGAGGTTAAGAAGATGACAGATGAGATATAAACGAACAGCTACTACTAAAATTCCATCATTAAACACGTGACTTTAAGCTAAACCTTTAGCGTTTGGTGCACCGGCTGCTGCAATATGAAACAACTCGTTTAAATCTTATGATGTTCTTCTGTTTCTTTCCCAGAGCCCAAACCCCTCTCTAACATTCAGTGTTAAAACTCATGATCGAGTGTATTACATGGTGGCACCGTCCCCTGAGGCCATGCGCATCTGGATGGACGTCATTGTGACAGGAGCCGAAGGATACACACAGTTCATGATTTAGAACTCGTGTAAGATGCAGAAAGACTTTGTTCCACAGTGGCTTTTTAGTGTTGATTAGGACAAATTATGTGAACTATGCTGGACGTGGCAACTTTAAGTTGTGTTTGATCCAACCAATGGACCCCGATATGCATCGGCAGTGTCCTTCGTAACAATCTTCAGTGTTTTCATATTTTTTTACGTTATGTACTTGAATAATGTACTTTTATATGGTGGGGACACTTTGTTCCTCATGTGCCTTATACATAGTTAAAAATGACAGAATCTTTTTAGCAAATGGGTCATTAATATGGCTACATATGGTCACAGACCAAATTCATGCTGTTATGTATAGTGAGTATAATTAGTTCAGTCAGACTGAACATTAATCATGAATTTTATTCGAATCTATATTATATGTGAAGCTTTAGCATGTCATTTTGTAAGTATTTACCTTGTGTATTTATACTCAGGGATATAAAGGTCATTTGCAATATTAAAGGAGTAGTTCACACAAAAATGTACATGTGCACAGATTTTAGGATTTCATTGCCTGTTACATTAAATATCAAATATTTGGTTATGGTTTGGTTATTGGCTTTGCTGGAATGGAAATCTGTGGTTTTGCCTTGTAGCTCCAGTGCAAAAACTCCAAATTAGAGATTATTTTGTATAGAGTTGAACTAGTCCTTCAATAGCAGACCTCTGTTTGAACCAAAGATGAAAAAAAATCACACAGTGTCTTTATAATAGCGCATGTTTGTGTAGCAGAGTTGTGCTGTTACTGAATATTTTGATAAAGCTAGAAAACAAAGGTTTTGTCCATTTTGGAAAATTTATTTTTAAATCACACTCCTTGTGTAAGTACACAATGTGGGCAAAAATATAGAACACCCACTTAAATATTAAACAAGTATTTTTAATAGTTTATAATATAATAAAAGTTAACCTGCGGGACATCCCATTCTTAATCTAACGAGTTTAATATGATGTGCTTTTTGCAGCTTTACCAGCTTTAAATCTTTACACAAGGTTTAGTGGTGATTATAGGAACTTTTTAATTACTCCAGAAGCGCACTTGTGAGGTTAGACACCATTGTTAGATGAGAAGGTCTGGATCAAGATCCGTTTTATTGGGTTGAGTTCAGGACTCATAGTTCCTTTCATTGGAACTAAGAGGCTGAGCTCAACTCCTGAACCACAACCGCACACAATAATCCCTTCTCCACCAAACTTCACACTTCACATAGTGAATTTAGACCATTCTCCTGGCAACAACCAAACACCGACTTGTCCATGAGATTGCCAGAAGGAGAAGTGTAATATATAGCCCACGCCTTTAACTGCTCTAGAGTCCAGTGGCTGCCTGCTTTACACCGCTGCATCCCATGCTTTGTATTGCGCTTGGCGATGTAACGCTTTGATGCAGCTGCTTGACCATTAAAACCCATTTTTAAGGCTCTGTTCTTGAGCTAATCAGAAGTCCACATGTAGTTTAAATGTCTGTAGTTATTGGCTGCAGAAAGTTTGTGTACTTTGCACCTCAGCTGATCCACATGGCCTACAACATAATGGTTGAGTTGCTGCCGTTCATATGATAATACCACTGACAGTATACTGTAGGATATTTAGTAGTGAGGAAATTTTATGATTGGCATACCGGTGGCATACTACCACATTACCACACTGAAAATCACTGACCTTTTAGGAGACACACTATTTCACTAATGTTTCTTCAAGCAGTCTGCATGTCTAGATGTTTGGTTTTATAAACCTTTGGTCATGGAAGTGATTATGCACTTGAATTTAATGATGTGGGTAAATTAATTATTTTGCCAATTTTGTGTATATGAACAGCAGAACCAGTTTGTTGTTTTTTTTTATGCACTGAAGACAATCTGAAATCAATTTGAAATAGAAAGTAATTGACACTTCATGTTCTAAGTTCTTTCACTGCAGCCTGTTTGTTGTTTTCTTCAGTCTCCTGTTCGGAAGATAAATGCTTAATTGGACATTCAATATGTTTATGTTGAATCAGCTTTTTTGAACGATGAATGTGATTTTGACCTGTAAGACATTTTGATGCTTTGAACCTTCTGTCAAACAAGACAAAAAACACCCATAATGCACCTTTTAATGTTTATCACTCTTACACATTGGATAGTCTGATACAAAAGTGCTGAATTTAATAGAATCAGAAGTTCCATTAAATTCTACAGCAATAAGGCACAAGCGGGTGTGCATTATTGGTAATAAATCACAGGAAAGAGGTGATCTCAGGCACGACACAAAGTGGAGTACAGTCACACCTCTTTAATTTAGTCACAATAATGCACAACCTTGAGAACCTTATTGTTTTTTTAAAATGGTTACAAACACATTATCATAATGAAACCCAAGGTCTGATTCATAAATGTATTTATTGAAAGCAAAAGTGTTAAATTGGTCTTCCACGACATAATCTAGTCTGATATTTAAAATACATGCTGATCGCTGAGTAACAGGTTTCCAGTTTCTCCAATAATCAAATGCTGCCATCTAGTGGCCAAATTGCAGAACTCGAAACAAAACACGAAAAGAATGTATTACTGTCACGCATTGATACGAATGTGAAGTGGTCAGCTTTATTGTTAATAATGTCAAATTATATATATATATATATATATATATATATATATATATATATATACACACACACACACACACATTTTTTCTTTTTTTTTCAGATATCTACACTGGTGTGTTAAAAAAATTTAGCTTTATACTCCTTCATTCTACACCGGGTCCCATGGGTTTGGTTTAAAGAACAGCATATGTCATACCCATTACAAACCTAATAATCGGCATCAAACTTAATTTACTCATACACTTAAATCATGTATAAATGGACCTTCGTAAGAATCTATACAATTTTTTGTTATGATGTTTGTTTATTATGTATGTTTGTTTGTGCTCTACATTCAACCCATCCATGCAGTAAAACACACATTACACACTGAGTAGATGAGTATGTGTGTATTTGTATATACAAAAACAGTAGTGAACACAGCAGTAATTAATCTTGTTATTTACAGACCAGATGTGCCATTTATATCCTTAAAATACCTAAAGGTGCTACAAGTATGATTTTGTTTTTTTGTTAAACTGTCAAAACATCATTATATTTTACCATTTGTATTCTAAATGGCTCTATGTTACATGTATATCAGTGAGACAAATACTGCAATCAATTAAGTACAGTGTATAATCATGTTACAGTATGTGTTAATATTTGTAAAGATTGAATATAATGTTCATAAACTATTTTGAGGTGTTTTGTATTGTAACTATTACTTCAGTACTAATAGATTACCAGAAGGTGGCAGTACATTTCTTTGAATCGTGAGGGAATATTCGTCACCTGTTCATATGATCTGTCCTGCTTACCTTAACGAGTTCCTTTATTTTTGCAACATTATTTATGCAATTGTTTCCGTGCATGCATCTTTATATTTACATCTAAAACAATAAAGTCAATGTCAATAATTCTGCTGAGTGATTTATATTCGCTAACGTTTGTGTCCCAACATAGTCAACTCCTGAAAATGCTTCTTCTGGTCATAAACGGAGCACTGGATTTGTAGATCATCAGTTGGAAGCTATATGTTATTTTAAATTCAAAGAAGTGAAATAAGGCCATAATTTAAAACCTTAAATAGACTGACTGCTTTCTCAGAGTAAAAATTGTGAAAATTAGCAGGGGCTCATATTTTTTGTTTCACGTCACCCGGCTTCATCCTATTTTGTTATATGATATATACATATATATATATATAGAGGTAAATTGCTTTACCTATATATATATATACACTGCTTAAAAAAATAAAGGGAACACAAAAATAACACATCCTAGATCTCAATGAATAAAATATTTCAGTT
>JAOUQT010000024.1:5601407-5623644 GCA_025769995.1 Xyliphius kryptos
AGCATGTCCAGGTGTTGTAGGGAGGTCATACAGGCACGTGGAGGACACACACACTACTGAGCCTCATTTTAACTTGTCTTGAGAAATTTCCACTGAAGTTGGATCAGCCGGTCATTTGATTTGGAGGAGAATTTTGATCATTTTTCATGTTATTTTGCTCTCAATGCATTCCACTATCTACCGAAAGCTCTAGGACGTGTTACTGTAGTGTCACCTTAATTTTTTTGCTCATTGTATGTATATAAAAAGGGAAAAGGTCCGTTGAAATGCTCAAAGGTGTTTAGGTGTCTCTAATAAAGTGTCCGTTTCATTTATATGGTCAACGTATGTCCGGATTAGGGTTAAAATTGGATTCATCTTAGAACAGGATTATGCTGAGTGAAGATTATGTGAAGGTTTTAACAGGATTAGGTCGGGGATGAGTTCCATTTCAATAAGTGTAGCGCAGGTTTTATCGGGATTCAGTCAGGATTAAGCCTGGATTTGGGTTGATCTGTAGTTTATATTAGGATTAGATTAGGGATTCACTTGAGTTATATTAGGATTTAATACGTACTTGATCAAGAATGATATCGTAGGATTATATATTGAGATGCTATTGTGGGATAGAACTTCATTGGTATGTGATCCATACTATTTCCATTAATCTTGTCACCAGTTTTGTTCTTTAAAAAGATGTATTTTTTTTCTTTGATCGTACAATTTTTCCACCACTGTGCAGGACCAGTAAAAAGTTAGGACACGCCCCCTTTTAGCTTCATTGTCTATGTTCTGCACATACCATATAGATGGACTGTGTAGATGTACAGTTACAGACTGTAGTCCTCATGTTCGCCCCCTATTGGTTCTCGGTTCTGTTGGTAAGGAGCATCACAGAGCAGGTGGAATTTGGGTGGTGGATTGTTTATTGTCAGTTCTGCAGTGACACTGATGCACTGAGGGGGGTTTTATTTAAACACCTCAGTGACACTGCTGGGATAGGAATAATGCACTAACCAAATAATGTGGTGGTACCATGGGGGACCTGACCATTAGACCAGAGTACACAGTATGTACCGTAGTCCACACACAGATGGACTACCGTCTGGAATTGTAGACCTACAAAGTCCATCTTTACACTGAGTGGAGCTGATAACAAAAAGGAGGCGTGTCCACACTTTTGACTGTACTGTATGTATGTCAGCGAGGCTCTTATTGTGCTTTGCTTTTATTGTTCGGATACAAAGCATGATGTTTGCTGTTAACACATTATTACACTTTATTAGCAGAGTGTGTCAGAGATGCGCGTGTTTGCTAATGTATGATTTAACATGTCATTAACGTTGAGGGGGTGTTTCAAATAATAGGATGAGAGAACTGATAATGTGGAAGTTATCTGCAATAAACGCTGAGTTTCCCCCAGTGCTCAGGTATAAATCTTACCCAAGGAGACCGGGTGTCGGGGGTATTTGGAAGTTCATAATCAGTTCGCCGAGGAACATGCCCCTGCCGCAGAGGACGGCAGAATAAACATGCAAAAATTTAATTTCTATTTATACGGAGCTGGGAAACTCTCAAACGTTTGTTGGAGAATCGCTGCAGCTCAGAGCGTCGGGAGCCAGACGCAAGCAGCCTAAGTAATTAACACGTGCGTTAACTGGAGACGATGGATCGTATCTGGCAGAACTGTCGCCAAAACGAGGACATAATGTCACTCGGCTTCAAGCTGTTTAGGGGGATTTGCCCAATCATGTTCGAAAGGCTTGTCTTGCTGGTGTAGGGTGGGAGCTTTTAAATTTGCTGCTGTCTAACACGAACCGGGGGGAGGGAGGGGGGGGGTGTAATAGCTGGCTGATGGCTATTGAAAACAAATTGGGTGGTCACCAGACCTCTGGCTGTGTTCACTATAGGGGAGGCGTCAAAATCGGACCAGTAGATGGCTCTGTTCCTTAAATCTCTTTGCTCCCGTTATTCAGAGGGAATGTTGGTTTTAGATCCAAATATTGATCCAAAGCTGGCAGAGCCACGATGAAATACTGATTTAAATAAATGAGGCACCAGAAAGCAGGTTAATCTCACCTGTGAATTGTCTGTGATTATTGTCTGTGGAGGAAGATAAGAAGAAGGGAGGCACAACAGAGTGGAGAAAGAGAGAGCCACAGCCATAAGATGTTGATGAAACATTATGAGTGTTAAAATCAGTGTGTGTAGCTGCAACATCAAGCTCCAATCATGATTAGGGTCAGGCAAACAGTCTCTATTCGTCATTGTGCCCAGGCTTTTTACAACATGTTTACATATTTTACACTACATGATTTTGAGAATATTGTTTGCAGCTTTGGCTTTTTCCTTACAATTTGGTAAAGTCTAATAGTATGCTTCTGGAGCCGAATTTATACCAATTAAAGGCAAATCTCTCTCTTATTGACTGACACATTGACCCATCACTAATTCTCCCGCTTCCCGAGTACGTACAAGGCTAAAATTTGGCATGTTGGTTTCCCATCAAGTCATCGGTAAAACGAAGGACTTCTCACCTTCCTACGTTTGATGGTTTATTCGATATCGCCATCAAACACAAGACCCTCTCAGAGTCACATCAGGGCGTTCCTGAGTACCTACAAGGCTGAAACTTGGCCCCGTGATTTCCTACCATGTGCTCGGAAAAATAGGCTCTTATGTTCAATTGGTCGTTCGCTATCGCAATCAAACGCAACGCCTCGGATGGATTGGGGTTTTCGCAAGTACCTACAAAGCCAACACTTGGTTCTGTCATTTATTATCGTGTCCTTGGAAAACCTCCAGATAAAGTCATGTAAGAAAGCAACCACATGGACACCGTAGTCACAACTTACACTCCATTAATTCCACATTTTTAATATTACCACAACCCTCACTCTATATTAATACGCTCATTTGAAATACAGTATGTTAACTCCAAAGCCATCACTCATTCAAACAGAATTGCCTTTCATGTTGTTATCAAGTTCTCCCCCATAGCGCAGCACAGGTATTCCTCCAGTATGCCATAATACACAAAGTTTTGAGCTCTCTGGGTTAAATCTCAAGTTCCATAAAGTAAAAAATAAGTGAATTTGAAGAAAATTGTTACTAAATGCTGAACATATTCTGAATAAATCAAAACAAATCATGATGAGATTCATTTTAAAGTCATGGTATTCATTTAAATAACAAAGAAAATCTGTAAATGGTTCATTCTTGCCAATCCAATATTTTAGATAGCGGTGATTACTTCACTTATACACTTTATTATAACTTAATATCGCCGTCCTGTCATTGGCAGGTCAGGAAATATTCTGGCACCAATGGTCTGATAAAGAAAGAACCACATGCAGCGCGATTAAGCGAATCTTTGAACGCTTGCCTGATTTAATTTCTGAAGTATGAAAGTCGTTACTGAAAAGCTAACAATGTTTTACATGCAGTCAGTCAGTTGGTGCAGCTAATCAGGCTGTTTATTAAGGAAGTACTACTGCTGCTGTCAGAACAAAAACATGTCCTAATGAAGCACGTTTACCACTTTCTCTTCCTCTATCATTCTATCCTTTCCTCTCTTCCTAGGCTGCGCTCTTTGTTTCTCTCAATTGCCTGCTCTCATGCATTCTCTCCGTCTTCCTTTCATTATTTTCTTCCTCCTGTGCCAGTCTGCAGGGCAGAATGCCAACCCTTCTCCTCTATTGGGCACCATGCCCTGTACTTTATGCAAATTGAGCCCTAGCTACCTCAGCCGTCTCTCTTTTCTCCCTCCATTTCTTACTCTCTTTCACCCCCTTCCCTTTTTTTCCGTTTCACCCCCTCATAGTCTCTCTCTCTTTTTTACCCCGTCCATATCTCTGTCTCTGTCGCTCAGTTGATTATCTTCCCTTCCCTCTCTCTCTTGATTCTGTCTTTCTAAATCCTAAGCCATGATTTTCCATCTTTGGCCACATTGTACAACTGCTATGCTATGTGTAACTGCTATGCTAACATGGTTTTGTTTTATAAATATAGCAGTTTTTATTCCTAAACGTGCTGAACGTGTTTACTCACATTATTGTCTTGCTAATAGAAGAAGGTCCGTATCTCAGAAGCTTGATTTTTCTGGTGTACTGTACATCTTGTAATGTAACATTCTTACGGTGCTAAATTCAAACCAACAAAAATAGTTCTGGAATTGTATTCTTTAGTATAGCACAAGTAGGCTGCGCTCCTCTAAGACCTGCCAAACTCAAGGTCAGGCTTCAATAAACAAGATAATAAAAACCTAGGTCACATCTTAAACTACACAAATTACAAAAGACTGTACCAGATTATAGACAAACTGGGTTTTTGATTCGCTGATTTATTTTAACTGACTGAAAACAATGTCCATCAAACACCGAATGGATATAGAAATCCTAACCCACATTAATCCAACCTTTTACTGAATCAAACCAAACATGGTACCCCAGCGATAGATTGGCGCCCTGTCCTGGGTGTATCTGCCCAGCGCCTGAGATGTTCTCCACTGGATGGGCATGGGGAACCCCCCGCGACCCTCATAAAGGAAAGATAATGAATGTATGAACCAAACGTGTGTCAAAAGACACATTCCTCCAGTTAGATGCAGATTAGACAAAGTTCTCCTTTAATTAGATTTTTTTTTATTTGTTAGTGGTGATATAGATTCATCATAGAACTGAAGGTGAGTAGCAGAGCTTATTAATAACATTTAGCATTTTGGTTATTTTGCAGACGCTTTTATCCAAAGCGACTTACAACTATCCCAACTTGATGTTTGGGGTCCGAAAACAGGGTCGATACGGCACCCCGGAGCAATGAGGGTTAAGAGTCTTGCTCAAGGACCCATATTGGTTACTTCAGTGGACCTGGGATTTGAACCCACAACCTTCAGATTGATAACCCAATAATCCCACATATTTCAGTTCCACTCTGCATTAAATAGTACAGCGATACCGGACATGTCGCTTCAGTGCCAGCATGTAGTGTCTAAATTATTAACTGCAAAGACAGTTTGAACGCATTTCTCTGCATTTACTATGTGTGTTTAGCTTTCATCTGTCCATTGACTTGTCAGATTTAAGTGAATATGGTAACTCAGTGGTTAAAATCTTAGGCTTGCAATCTAAGGGTTGTGAGTTCACATCCCAGCTTCACTGAAGTTACCAACCTTCATTGCTCCAGGGATTCTGTATGTAACTAATCCCGACTCTAAAGTGAGATACTCATAAGTCGCTTTGGATAAAAGCGTCTGCTAAATGACCAAATGTAAGTGAATAAGCAGTACTTTAATCCACATGTAAAAAAGTATATTTTAAACTTTCCAATTACTGTTCCTTTGCTGCTGAGAATGCGAATGTCCCCACTGTGGGACTAATAAAGGCTTTTCTTATTTCATGCACTTTCCAGATTACGGTTGTCTAGTTGTAATCTGGACTGAAACTCGAAAAATAAAGGCAAAATAAAGGCAAATTAACAATTTGGCACTGTGTGGCATGTAATCCAGTGCCACATTTTGAGCATAATCTTATGTACAACAGTAGCTGGAAGTACAGTATGAGCGTATTGAGAACTGAAGAAGTGATATGCAGTAAACCAGGCATCAGATGAGCTTGTCAGTGTGACTAATTCTATTATTAGTGCTTGTCTTCACAGAGATTGCACATCAATATGCCCATGCTGGTATCTGATGTGGCTGAAAGAACATGGGAGACACAGACAGCCAACAAATGTCCGTACTTTTAATGACATGCATACATACTTACTATAGACCTAAACTTTTTGTTTAATGTCGGTTTAATGTGTAAATTAAAGCTTCATCATTTCTTATTTGCTTAATCGATTGTATCAGAATTATAGTTAAGGCAACTGAACATTTTAAACGAGACCATCGGATCAATGTTTGGATTTAGTATAAAACAAAACCTTAGAGACCTTAGAACCCAAAAAAGGCATAATTCTTCTTTAAAATCATTATAACAGCTCATATACACACTCCGGCGAACCCGAAACAAAATGCACTGTGTACATCCACACACACATTCACACACTCAATCCTCCCTCCATTCACAAATGCTTACAAGGCAGTCCATTCACGAAGGAGCCGAATTCATTTGTGTACCTAACGGGTGTACAAAGATCACACTGATAACAATTCAACAAACACGGGTAAAAAAATAAAAAATAAAAAAAAAGTGTGTGCACATGTGCACACTCACTCTCTCACACAGAGTGCACACTTTTTGTAAGGTTATAACTAAAAACACCCGTAACTAATGTTTAAATAGGGCTTTCCCATGCATGTCTGTATTTGAAGAGCTTACTGATTTCAAAATTAAGTTAAGTAAATAATCATTTCCAGGAAAAATATCTGATTTAGACAATCAGCAAACACCATTCATCAAAGATTCTAATCTGCTAACTGTAGATCTCTGGTAATTTTATCAACAGCACTTCTAATTAGGATGATTTGTTATTTGAAATAATCTACTGCTATTAAAAAAGGACATTATGATCTGAAACCAAACTCCCTCTTGATTTGGATCTGAATAGGTTTTGCACCAGGTTTACAAATCACTAGAATAAAAGAAAATGATGGGAAGTGACACAAAAAGATTTGTAAGGTTTTTCAAAGCTTTGGATAAGTATACACTTGAAATGATATCTAATTAGGGCCTTTAAGTAAAGTTGTTGTTTTACAGCCGGGTTAGTTTGAATTTCAAAAACGACAGCATGTCATACAGATGTGGAGCTTACATATGCTAAAATACCCCAAGTTTTTATATAAATAATAAGAGAGAGGGAAAGGGAGAGTACTTTGGCCTAAAGTGCTTAGATTTTATGTGTCTCATTAACTTGATGTGTTGAGAGTGCAGGATTATGGATGGCAAACTGAACAATAACAGATGTTTGTGACTCACTGATAATTAATACTTTAATTTTGGTTGTTGTAGTGAGCAGCAGTTTTTCTTTTTCCCCAAACATAATGTAAGGTGAGGCTGGCAAGCAGCTCTGCTGTGTCAGCACTGTGTCTGTGGCATTCTGGGATTATATATAAGTTTTAAAACTTATTTTTAATTTCAAAGAGTATGTATTAGATCATCAACAAAAAAAGCTTTTACTAAGTTCGATAGATGTTTGCACACTTATAGAGTCACTTTCATTTATTTACAATTAATGTTTTCTTAGTTTGGAGCACTTCATATGATTAAAGCACAACTAAAGTAGATTTTGACTAAATACAGAAAGAAAATACTAAAAGTAACTCCATCGGACACGACACTTTTACATTATTACATTACAAACAATACAAAATAAAATATAGAATGTAACAGCCCTGCAAAACATGCAAACAGAGAGAGAGCGAGAGAAAGAGAGAAACTGGCCTGTATAGTCCACAGCTTTACGCTGATTCAAGATGCCACGTTGCTTGGCTTTGTGTCAGGGAATATGGATAAAAAGAGAGAATGAGAATCTGCGTGTGAGAGAACAGAGCGAGAGAGCTGCAGCACATTTGGATGAAAAGCTTTATTCAATTTATAAAGGCTAGAAAAACAAAAGCCTCATTTTGGAAATACGATTGTCTAAAGAAGAAAACAAATCTCACATCCTAGGAACAAGATTGTTTAGTGATTGTTGGGGAGTAAAAAAGCCTGAAAGTGCTTCAGTACATGTGCCGAAAACAAACCCTACAGATGATGATGATGCCGAAACCAGAATGTCATGGAAATGCCAGATTTAGGGATAAAGCTTACATTTATATAACAATTGTTTAAAAAAATTCGAATTACACAAACGTTATTAGGTTGATTTCATCTGGAGGGTGAGGTAGCTGAGTGGTTTGGGTGATGGGCTAGCAATCCAAAGGTTGTGGGTTCAAATCCCAGGACCACTGAAGTTACCAATGTCAGTCCTTGAGCAAGCCATATAACCCTCATTTGCTCCAGGGATTCTGTATGTGACCCTGTGTTCTGACCCCAACTATAAAGTGGGATACTTGTAAGTCGCTTTGGATAAAAGCGTCCTGCTAAATGACCAAATGTAGAATACAGGCTTAATACAGGCTTGATACAGGCTTCCTGGAGGGTTAAGGGCTTAACAACCCACACTGGGTGGAATTACACAGATGTAGTTGAACTGAAACAGATTTATAGTTTAATATGCTCATCATAGACTTTATTAAGTACATTTCATATGCCATTTGATTAGTTCTGCTTACCTTAAATGTACTTTCAATTTTATCTGTGTCTCTGTGTATCACAAGAGCACAAGGCTGATACAACACCCCAGGAGCATCTAGGGTGAAGGGTCTTGCTCAACAACCCACATTGGTAACTTTAGTGACCTGGGATTTGAACCCACAACCTTCAGATTGATAGCCCAACACCCTAACCACTGAGCTACCCCCCTCTGTATACCGTGTAGGCCCCCTTTACTCTGTTGTCTAACAGACAGAAACCCCACGTGACCATTTGGGGCCAGGTACTCGATCAGTGACACTAAAGTTGTGGTGTGCCAGGTTGTGTTGCAGTGGTCTGAGTGGACCAGATGCTAAAATGTTCTCTTTTTTTGGTTCATTTGGCAGATGCTATTTGCAATGTGACCTACAGGTGTCCCAACTTGGTTGGAATCAGGGTGAGGTAGCTCAGTGGAGGGTGAGGTAGCTGAGCGGTTTGGGTGTTGGGCTGGCAATCCAAAGGTTGTGGGTTCAAATCCCAGGACCACTGAAGTTACCAATGTGGATCCTTGAGCAAGCCCTATAACTCTCATTGCTCAAGGGATTCTGTATGTAACCATGTGTTCTGACCCCAACTATTAAGTAAGTCGCTTTGGATAAAAGCATCCTGCTAAATGTCCAAATGTAGAACACGGGCTTGATACAGGATTCCTGGAGCAATGATGGTTAAGGGCATTGCTTAAACAACGGTCAGTGGTCACTTCAGTGGAGCTGGGATTTGAACCTACAACCTTTGGATTGCTAGCCCAACACCCAAACTACTGAGCTACCACCCACCGTTTAAACCACTCACTCATTCACACTACTGGATTCGGAATGATTTCCCAACCAAGCGTCCACCAAGTATCATTCTGTGAGCAGCATCCTCTTAGCACTGACGAAATAGAGGATGATTAACACTAGCTGTGCAGCAACAAATAAGCTCCTGTCTCTGATTTTACATCTACAAGGTGGAACAATAAGGCAGATGTGTCTGGTAGAGTGCACAGCGAGTAAACACAATGCTTAAATCCTGCAGCAGATCCACTCATACTCACTTCCCAAATAATACCAGCTCTGTGTTGGTCTGGCAACTACAAAACATAATAAACGGGACTAACACAGCATGCAGAAAACCAGATAGACTACAATCTGTAATCGTAAAACGACAATGTTGTCAGTAGAGTTCATAAAATGGACAATGAGAGCAGAAGCAATGCATTCTACCAAATAATGCAGCCGGTGAGTGTAAGTAATTTAGGAAGCACTGGCTGTTCGATATTTAACCATATTAGAAAGCATCCAGGACGTGCCAAGACCTGGGAAAATGCTGCTTGTGTGTAATAACTGATCCATACAAAACGACATATCCATCTATACATATTTTCAATAGAACAATTGCACAAGCAAAGGGACAGAAATATTTTAAGTCTTTTTTTTTCTCACTGAATTCTTGTCCAGTCATTGTTATGACGCTCAAACATCCTCGGTTGGAACGCAATCGAGTACCAAGTTATGTACCGACAGTAAAAACACTTCACCAGAAACCAAGGTGTGAGAAATCTGCTAATGGTACGCGGTGAAAGATGCATTCCAGAGGTACGAGCGAGGAAAGAGCTTTTTAAAAAAAGGAAGTTACCCAGTACTGAATGCAAACACACCATATGCTTGCCGAAAAGCCACAGACATGTTTTAATGTGTGTCACCAACAAGAACCACATGTGAACCCCAATCTAATGGTTACATCTATCACAAAAATCAGGTTTTTACACATTTTCTTTAATATTTTTTATCAAAAGAGCATTCCACCATAAGCAATTCTTGACCACAAAGGAAAATAGACAGACCCTGGATGTTATCGTTTGTGGTTACCCTTTTCAGGCAACATGTGCTCTTCATAAATGTGAAATATACTTATCTAATTAGGATCTATAAAATACATGATGTCATCTGTGCCATGGGAAGCCCCGCTTGGCAGACGGGGGTCCTATACGACTTGTATAGTTTGTATATAGGAAGGACTTGAGACATTCAGTAAACTAATACAAGCCAAGTTCACTAAGTGCTTTATATTCCTTCAGATAGGACTTGGCAAGCCGTAGCACTTCTAAGCAATAGAATATGGTTAACATTCCTTCACTTCCCACTAAGGAATCCAATATGTGCATATCGCAGTTCATACCCCTAAGCCAGTGCTCCGAGACACAATAATGGAAAAAATGCCCAGCCAAACAGCTACAAACGTGCTATCCCTAACCATGGTGCATCAGGGCCCATTAGTGCTTGATAAGCCAACATGTAAGCTCGAATAAGAAACACAGAATGGATTTGACCAAGCCGGGCGAAATGGGAAGAAAATGAGGACGTTGAAGTCTGAGGTATTTGCTTTTCGACTGATAAGCAGATAACAGAAAGAGTGAAATCATTATATGGTTACACGTCAGCTAACGTTTCTCTGCATTCCTAAAAGTCTGTCAGGCAAAGCCAAATCCTGAGCTCCCTTATCTGTTACACGATGACGTCCTGACATCCTAACATTGACTTCCGCTCTGTTGGCAAATCCATTCTACTCCATATTGTCGGGGCACAGAGTCTAATTCCAGATAATTCCTTACAGTCTGCTGAAAGTTTTTCAGCAGCCTCTCTTCTGGGAGGCGGCAAGACAAGACCATGGAAGTGTCTAACATTCAAAAACAGCAGTGGGGTTTATCCCAGCATCATGAGTTTAAAGGATAAAACTGAGAACTGAAACCAGATTGTACTGTACATTCATCCACTGGTTACTCTTGTGAAATCAAATCTTTACAAGCGTTACAGATTTATAAATAATACAAACCTTATAGATCATGTGGAATGAACGGATTAATTCAGGCTATGAGAAAGAAAATAAAAACAACTATTTTATTTTAGATGATTAGTTTAATATACCTATTCAATAAATCAGTCACATAGCATTACCAGTGAAGACGACCAACTTAAATGAAATTATTTATTTATAACCAGATAAAAGATCTTTACAAAAAGCACACTAGCCTATAGAATATACATACTGTATCTGTGATGCACATTTGTGGAAGTCTTGTCAAAACTGATGAAACATCCATCTATCCATGATCTAAAATCCATCAATTTTCCTGCAATCCATATTTTTGGATTGTGGGAGGAAACCGGAAAACCCGGAGAAAACCCACTTGGACACGGGGAGAACATGGAAACTCCAACTTGATTGGGATTCGAACCAGGAATCCCCAGCGCTATGAGGCGAACGTGCTAACCAGCCAATGTGCCGCCAACTGATGCACCAATGAATTCTAAATGATATTGTTAAATTATAGTGATGAAGTGACAAAGTGACCCATTTTCCTACTGTGCATACACACACAGGACTTTGTACTCTACATTGAACCCCTTAATATATTGAAACACACATATACACACAATGAGCAGGCCTTTTTTATGGCGCCTGGGGAGAAATTGGGGTTTGTTAATCACAAGCCTATGAATGCCCAGGTCATCTGGCCACAAACGGCTTCTTTTTAGAAAATATGGCTCATGTTGCAAAACAACAATCATAAGCACCTGTCATACTCTCAAGTAATAAAAAATTAAGGTAAAGGTTTAAAATGGTTACATTAAAATTATTATTAAAAATAAGTGTTGAAAAAGGACATGAAGTAAGCCGTTTGGAAAAACAACATAATTCCATTTACATGTGGTCATTTAGCACACGCTTTTATCAGATGTATCCTAACTTGGTTGGGGTCGGAACACAGGGTCGATACAGCAACCCTGGAGCAATGAGGGTTAAGGGTCTTGCTCAAGGACCCACCGTGGCAACTTTAGTGGACTTGGGATTTGAACTCACAACCATTGAGTTGAAGGCACCCAACAGCCTAACCACTGAGCTACCGCTCCCCAATAATAAACATAATGGTGAAATGGGCAAATGGGTTTAAATTTAATGGTTCATTCCACATCGCCATCAAACACAAGACCCCTCCAATGTCACATCGTAAAAAACTACGGGTTCTTGCTTTTCTACGTTCAATTGTTTGTTCACCATCACCATCGAATGCAACACCGCGGATGGATTGGGGTCTTTGCCAGTATTTGAATTGCCACAAACCTCACTCTATAATACATTCATTTTAGATATAGAAACCTTTGCATTGTTATGAGTTTCAACGTAATAAAACCAAGGTATTTTGCTAGTATTAGTATATTTATCAATATCTTGGGGAAAAAAAATAACTCTTTAGGGAGGCAGTTATTTATTCTGGTAATTTTCTAGCAGAAAATGTATTTTATGATGTCATAATATATTAAAAGAAACAATTTTACACAGATACATCACTGCAGTTCCATTAAGACATCCACTAATTAAGGATCGTTTTTGTGAATGAATGACACGGTGTCGTTTCTCATACTCACAACAAACTTACCCGTCAGAAGAAACAAGCTGTGAGTGTGTTTAGGACACAGTTACATTTGGTCAATCAGCAGACACTTTTATACAAGGGGAGTTACAAGTATCCCACTTAATATGACCAAAGGGTTACATTCAGAATCTCTGGAGCAATGAGGGTGAAGGGCCTTGCCCAAGGAACCATATTGGTAACTTCAGTGGACCTGGGATTTGAACCCACCACTCTTAGATTGTTAGTCCAACAACCTAACCACTGAGCCACCACACCCTCATAACAAACATAATGGTGGAATGGGTTCAATGTCACATCGAAAAACAGGTTTTTTCTTTTCTACGTTCAATTGTTTGTTCACCATTTCCATCAAACACAACCACGCGGATGGATTGGGGTCTTCGCCAGAAGACCACTCCCTCTCCCTCTGACTACTTCACTCCATCTGTGCACACAGTTAACTACATCCATATTTACCATGTAATCCATGTATCCCACCTACAGAACGTAGTACACCTTTCAAATACTTTCAAAATATGCCAGAACTCTTAATGTTCTGAAGGTTTCAGAATGACAGGAAATAGGAGTTATTAAAAAAACATTAGAACAACTTTAAAAAAAACATGTTCAGTTTTAATGGGCATTAATAAGACTAATTTGGAATAAAAGTCAAGAAATTCTGATGTCATACACGAAATCATAATCAAAACAATGTATAAAATGAGCTCGGCTTTTTATTTGGAGGTTACACTGAGAGCTTGTGCTGAAGCTGGAGTTGCCAGTTCTGTCACCCAAGCATGCCAGTATCCCCTTAATGTTCACGGTTGCCAGGTCTGTCACAAAGGGCTGCCAATACACCTTAAGAGAACTGCAATACATGGTGTGAGGACTAACAGAACTCAAGTCTTTTTCACACCTGCACTGTAACCCTGAATGTATCTACACATTACCCAGAGGAACTCAATGTGAGAATGAAACCAAACAAACAGCCCCAAGTAAAGTCTGCGCTGTCCAATGGACATTCGTCATCTAGAACATGTCACAATGCCAGAAAATAGGGTCATTTATTTGCAGACATCAATAATAAATTCCATCTACAGTTATGGGAAGATAAGGCAACCTGTCAGTAAAAGCTAAAGACTTGGTTGTTATTACCGAATTATGTACCGGCTATGAGACCACAAATTCACAGCGTTCTTTATGCATGATGTCTGGCATCCCGAACCCTGTACCCTGTTGCCACCCCTTGCCTTAACCAATCACAGTATTTCCAGTATGTGAGAATGTATCAGACATCATTAAACAAAATCTCCCGTTGTGTGTTACGTGTGAAAAGGAAATGAGATTATTTTACATACTGGTCTGAACTAGTTTGGTACATAGTATGTGTTTTTTTTATGTACAATATGGGTAGCACTCAGCAGACACAAATGTCTCTTGAGAACCTGTCTTAAGGAAAATTTTTGGTTTGCTATCTGACAAAAGGCAAAGTTTCAACTGTATCAGCAGCAATGGGCCTTGTTTTGAACTAGGAGGTCAAAGCAGGTGAAGCAATAGTTGCAATCATTGTCCAAAACCCTTCACGCTGTTTCCATGAAAAAAAGAGACTTGAATCAAGTTTGCACCCATGACTTGCAATAGTTTTCATAACTGAAAGTGCTTCTACGGCTCCACCAACGTCATCTGTATCTTCCATCCATCCAACCATCTATTATCTTCTGCTTATTCCTCTACTTGGGTGGCGGTGGGTTTCCCCATGCACATCCGGAGGAGAACATCTCGGGCGCTGGGCAGATACACCCAGGACAGGGTGCCAATCTATCGCTGGGCACACTCACTCACTCACACACATACTATATGGGGCAATTTAGAGCATTCAATTTACCTGAAATCCATGGGAGGAAACTGGAGAACCCGGAAACAACTCACACAGACACGGGGAGAACATGGAAACTTCACCCAGATTGTGATTCGAACCGGGAATCCCCAGCGCTGAGAGGCGAACGTGCTAACCACTAAACCACTGTGCCGCCCCGTTTTTCCCTCTATATCTATAAATGCAAAACCCTCACTGACTCATCACTCATGCCAGTGTCACATCATGGTCTTCCTGAGTACCTACAAGGCTGAAAGTTGGCAACGTCTTTGGAAAAACCTAATGTTCTCGCTACATTCAATTCTTTGTTGGCCATCACCACCGAACGCAACACCTCCGTTGGATTGGGTTCTTCACAAAGTGAATACAAAGCTGTAACTTGGCTCAGACATTCCTTTTCGTGCCCTTTGAAAATCTTAAATTGCCACAAACATCACTCTATAATAATTTGTTCAACTGAAATACAGAAATTTCAAAGCCATCTCACTCATACTCCTTCAAAAACAATTGCGTTTCAACTTTCACGTTACTATCAAGTTCTCCACCGTAGCACAGCATGGGTATTCCTCAAGTTCTACTCTAAAACCCCTCTAAAGGCCAGATCCTGACATTATGGAATAGTATACAGACAATATAGTAACGTAATCTTTTTTCAACGTGCACATGCATAAGTGTTCTTGCCCTGACAGCAGAATAGCACTTTTCAAACGTCCTGGTTTACATTCGTCTCGTTTTATTCTGCACTGCGACCTGTGGCACCGAGCTGAGGAGAGAGAGCAGGAGAAAACGAGAGAACCACAGGAATGCATACATCAGCAAGATTAATGTTAAGTGTGTTAAAGACACAAAGTCATTTTCTCACACACACATGTATACACAACATATACACACACACACACACACACACACACACACACACACACACACACACACACGCGCTTATGCACACATTTCCCTTCGCTTGGTGCCTGGCTCGATGCCACCCATTCTTCTCGTTAAGCGTCCACGGCTGCAGCCTATAAGTAAATAAACAGTGATCCCTTCTACACCCCACCCGAAACCACCTTCTCCCTCGCCGCGCTCGTTTAAAAAACCACTCTCCCTCCCCGCTGGTCGTTTAGAAACCACCATCCCTCCTTCCACTCCTTTATAAACTGCCGTCCACCCTTGCACTCATTTACAAAACCACCATCCCTCTCTCCACTCATTAAAAGCCACCATTCCCTCCCTCTTGTCCGGATCCCTTCGATCTTTTTGCGAAGCATTTGTTTTGCTGGTTTGTATCGCCTCAGGAGATGGGGGTGGGGGTCCCAATATGTAATGAGCTCTATCTGTGTTTAGAAAAGAAAGCTCATCTAAGCTACAACATTCCACAAACATGAAGTCCTCCAAGGCGGCAAACGAATGAATGATTACACTACTTAGCGTGTCGATATTTAGCATCCCTTATGGTCTGCGCTAATGTTTAATAACTTTAAATGTTGAGCTGGAATTATCTACATGTGTAGATGTTTTTTTTTTCTTCTTCTACTTCATCTGCTATTAGGGTTTATCTGAGTGATAATCATCGTGCAGTTTCCCTGGAATTAGCTATCATTAGCAGCTAATCTGTGGTACACCTGGAATTGATTATACTTGATTCTGCATCAACATTAATGGTTTGGGAGATCAGCGCTGGAAGTCCTTGAGCTCGGATTAGGATTCGAAAGCCATATAGAACCTTACAACATATGTACTTGTGACTTTATTGTCATTACAGCTGAAAGAATTTAAAATGTTAAGCTATCTCCAGCCAAACCTCTAAGTAGTCAGAAAACACCAGGGATCGGTCACCCGTTCACCTGCAGGGCGGCCAAACACATTCACACACACATTTTTACCTGGGGTTATTTATTTTCTAATGTAATAGGAATGTGGAACACAATATAAATTCGTAAGAATTTTTTTTTATAGATGGGCTAGCAATCTAAGGGTTGTCGTTCAAATCCCAGGTCCACAGAAGCTATCAATGTGGGTCCTTGAGCAGGACCCTTAACCCTCATTGCTGTGGGTATCCAGGGTGCCGTTTTGATCCCAATCATTAAGTGGGATACTTGTAAGTCGCTTTGGATAAAAGTGTCGGCTAAATGACCAAATGATCAATTGATCACTTAATCCTGTATGAGGTTCACGGTGGGGTTCCCCATGCCCATCCAGGGGAGAACATCTCGGGCACGGGGCAGATACATCCTGGACAGGGCGCCAATCCATCGCTGGGCACACACTCACTCATACAGCCACACACACACACACACACAAACACAAGACTAAACAGGGCAATTTAGAGTCAATACCAATACCAATTATTTCCCCGATTTTTTACAACTTGTCCACTAGATGGCAGTATGTGACTGTTAGAGAAACCAGAAACCTGTTACTCAGCAATGAGAGTTCACTTAAAAAATGGACTGGATTACATCGTGGAAGAACTGTTTATTAGCTATTTTGATTTCAGTACATACATTTATGAATCAAACCATGTTTGTTATGATAGTGTATTTGTAACCGTTTAATTAAAACAATAGGGCACTCGCGGTTGTGTAATATGGTGAATGAAACGGAAAGAGGTGTAACACATTTAGGCAAACACATTGTTTACCCATACATTAAAAAAAATAGATATATCTTCCCTGTAGCCTGGAGGAAAGCCAGTCAGTGCTTATCTGTGGACTATGACCCAAAGGTCAAGAGAATGAACCCGTCTGGAAAACCGGACAGGACACCATGTGGTACTGGGTAGACACAACAACTCGCTGCTTTACCAGATAGCACCCACCAATTAAAACTAAAACAAGACGCCTCACATTCACTTGTGAATCAAAATTAGGAAAGAAATAAGTAAATAAAGTGAGTACTGGCAATTTTATTTAGGTCTTTGACATTTTAGGTTTGGCCTGTTACACATACATAACAGGAATGGCTGATCTATATTGGTCTTTCTGGCATGTATGGCAACAGATTTAAAGCATGCTGTCCACACTTCTGACACACACACACACACACACACGCGTGCGCACACGCACACACACACGACAGAAATAAATGACCTTGAATGTGTTCTATCAATACAACAGTGCTGATAAAGTTTTAGTACGTACACACACACACACACACACACACACACACACACACACACACACACACACACACACACTTATTTACCAAACACTTGCATCATGCAGTCATTTGTCAGTAAAAGGACTAAATGTCAAAAGTTTTATATGCAGCTGTATATAAGATGATAAGACAAAGGCAGCAGACGCAGACGGATTCGCCCAGCAGAGACTCACACACGCCTTCACAGTCGGCAAAAGTGGATTTCTACGTCAGTCACACAGAACCGATGATTTAAATTGATGAATTTGCAAGACGCCCGAAAACTGCAGAAAAGCATGAGAGCATCCCATAACCAACTCCAGTTACTCCAAAAAAAAAAAAAACGAACACATACAGAACAAAATATGAAGTAACTGCTATGAAAGGGTCTATTATGACATGGTTCCACACATATTGAAGTGATTAAGGGTTCTGTGGTTATGTAATGCCTGTGTATGTGCGTGCATGCTCTCTGAGGCTTGTTTGCCCATGTGTGGAACAGTCGCCACAAAAACACACCTGCACTTAACTTTTATCTAAATTGTACCTAAAAGAATGTGCATTAAAAAAAAGAAAGAGAGAAATAACGGGAAGGGGTTTAATATGTTTACGTAGAAAGATATTCAAATATTTGCATGTTGTTTTAATGAAATCATTATTTCTGTAAACAGATGTAAAAAAAACAGGTAGACACCACCAGAGTTTATCCAAATGTTTTGATAAATATATTTAAATATTAAACACGATGTTTAAGGATGCTATACCCCACACCCACAGGAATTTTGTATGACATCCTATTCTAATTATGATTTGGTAGAGTACTGGCTACAGTGTTGAAATGTCAGTCTGATCGTTGGGGGGCTATCAAAAGGGTGCCAATGTGGGCCCTTGTGCAAGGCTCTTAACGCTTATTGCTCCAGGGGGGGCTGTAACATGACTGACCCTGTGCTCTGACCCAAACCATCCAACTGGGATACTTGTGAGTCGCATAAATACAAAATGATGTAATGTGATGCAATGTAAGTGGATCCACCCTTGACAGCTTCTACACATCTGGGAAGTCTTTCTATAAGATTTCGGAATGCATCTGTGGGAATTTTCACCCATTTGTCGAAAAGAGAAAATTTTGATCAGTGGAACAGGAACTGTTCCAATCAATACACTCAAGGGGCATTTTTTTGTTTCTCTTAATTACCTTTCAGCATGTGCTCCGAACGTGGGAGGAAACCTAAGTATCAGGAGTAAACCTACAAACTAAACCCTTGTTTGTCGCATCTGGGAAAAAAAGCCCATGACCCTCTTGTTGTGAGGTGGAAGTGCCAACTGCTGTACCACCCCACTCATATTAGACATGTGGGCCTGACTCACAATCTCCTTTCTAGTTCATTCGAAGTTATTGGATATGAATGAGGTCAGGGCTCTTTGTCGATCAGCCAACCTCGAGCAACGACCTTCACCCTCATTCAACCTCTCTCACCCTCTCTCACCCTTGCTCAACCTAGCTCACCCTCACTTACCCTCGATCACCCTCACTTAACCTCCCTCACCCTCCCTCAACCTTCGTTCCTAGATTAACCTCCCTCGCCCTAGCTCAACCGAGCTCAACCTGCCTCAGCCTAATTTAACCTCCCTTAACCGATCTTAACATCCCTTACCCTCACTCACCTTCGCTAAAACTCGCTCAACCTCACTCATCCACCCTCACCCTCCCTTATCCGGGTGAACCTCCTTCGCCCTAGCTCAACCTCCCTTACCCTCGCTCAACCTTACTCACCCTCGCTCAACCTCCCTTACCCTTGATTAACCGATCTCAACCTGCCTCGGCCTAGCTTAACCCCCCTCACCCTCGCTCAACCGATCTTAACATGCCTTACCCTAACTCACCCTCGCTAAACCTCACTCATCCACCCTCACTCTTCCTCACCCCATCTCAACCTCACTTACCCTCTTAACCTTGCGCAACCTCCCTCATCCTATCTAAAACTCCCTCACCCTCTCAACCTCACTCACCATCTTTCAACCTTGTGCAGTCTTGTTCATCCCCACTCATCCTTGCTCACTCCCACTCATCCTCGCTTAACCCCGCTCATCCTCGCACCGCTCACCTTTGTGTATCCAAAATGGATACTAAGGTTTTGCATGACGATACAACACATTTTAACAGCACTCTAAAGGAACTAAGAAATGATCCAACAATTGTCCAACACCCGATCTGATCTCAGACACTTTCATGATCTAAACATGACTTTATGGCGCATTTTTAACGCATCCACTGTATGGAGTGAAAGCATAAGTGAAAATTTGGAACATACTCAATAACAAAAAGTAAACAGTAAGTAAAAGATTAAACTGTAGTCGGGATTTTAGATGTTAGAAGAGATTTGTGGAGATTTGAGTCCTGCAGCAAAAGGACAGTGAGTGAGTGAAAGGCTTTAGAAATCTAAATGCCAACAATTCCAAAACAAACTGCTGAAAATAATTTTCCTCAACGCTAAATCATTCGGCACTGCAATTTATTTTTAAATAATAATAAAAAAGTTCATCACAGATTTGCAGTAACTGAATATTACCCTGATTTAACATTGAAAATGATATTTGGTATTTGGTCAATTATTTATTATCAACTGCCCTAAATAGAAAAGAATTTGCAAATATAAATGTACTATTTTATAATTTGTCCAGTGCTTTTAATAATTTATGGACCATGTATTGAAAGATAACAGCATTAGAAGAAAACATGCAGTTTATAAATCCTACAATCAGCAGCGTTTGGCTTAAATAACTTATACAGCGTTTACCCCCTTGCTTTTCTCTCCAGCGTTTCAGGACTGAAAATCTGGTTACTATTCATTTTACAATAAAATTTAATTGAACTGAACCACAGCCATTACTATCGCTCCTAGCTTTCCAGGTTGGCTCAACTGTGCAGTCAAAACTGGAGATGTGGAATGCTTTTGGGTCATTTTGGGACACGGGACAGGAGAATGAATTAATGAAAGGAACATGTTGTACCTGTACCATAAGCTGCTTTCCATTCTGTTTTTCTCTTCCTCTAAGGGACTCAAGTCAAGCATCAAAACGACTCTCCTTGGGCCTCACTCTTTTGTGCAAATGACTCACGTTTAGACGTTATCATAAAATCTCAGACAAGTTTAAAAGAAACATAATAATAAAGAAAGAAAATCTGAAGTAGTGAAGACGACTGTATATTTCTCATGCTTAAATGAAGCACAAGAGGCTTATCTGATGATGGATGAGAAATGAAATGGAGACTCACAAGCCGTTTAAAAAAAAAACCCTGTGACTTAAACAAACAAGACTCTGATCTTGCGGGCAGTCAAATTCTGGTTTGGCACGGCTTTTGCCATAGACCAGCTTTTGACCATGTTACAGTAATTCCATGAGTTTAGTGTTTCAACATGCATTTACTGAATTAGAAATGGAGACCATGATCAGAGGGGAAAATGTAAATGCTAAATGAAATTAAATGTTGGAGGAATATAATGAGAAGGAAACATAATGAGAAGGGGATCGAATGACTTTTTTAGCTGTGAGAGCATTGAATGAGAAATGAGAATGATGAATAATGAATGGAGAAAAATAAAGTTCTTTCAAGCAATATTATTAAATAGAGTAAAAATCCACTTTTCTCTGGGCAATGAGGTGCCCATACATGTGTGAATGACTGTGTGCACAATTTTAACAATATTTTTGTCTATAATGTTTATTGCTTTGCACACGGAACTATATTTAACCTAACAAATGCAACCCAGGAAACCGTTCCAGTTAAACTTGTTTTGCACACAATGACCCACTACGTTTAAATGCTCATTCCAGAATGTGTGTTTACTCTTATTTTATGATTGGCATTATTAAAATTATATTATTCATATTAAAATAAAACCTCGGCTGTTTGCTACTATACCATGAGTCATTTGTCACATCGTTTAAATCTGACACTTGGTTACAGAGTGATTAAACATTAGATTCTGGCCCAATTGGATCGCTGATACTTGGGTGAAACAACTCCTGGTGGCAAGATGTGAGTCACTTGTGCACCAGATTAGCCGCAAAAGTGGCCCACGTGTAGGTAGCACCGCCAGATCTCTACCAGATGTGGACCAGGTGCATTTTGGAACATGTGGGCCATGTGAGATTATTAATATGTGGGCCTCTTATGGCGCACATGTAGGTGCCATTTGTATGCCAAACGAATACCAGATTGAACACGTGGGCCACAAGCATGTTTTCAATAGAAGTGCCACTTCTGCCAGTGCCAACTGTGCTGTATCTCAGACAAGGCCCATATCCTTATGCAATCGGAGAAAATTTGCGAGCGATTAACTGCTATATAGATAATAGACTGTAATAATAAAAACTGTCGGTTTACTGCATATTTTTACTAGGAAGTATTAACTCATACTGGTTTTAATCTCTTATTAATAAATAAAAAGACCTGAAACCTGCACATTAACCATGCAAGCAAAAATAAAAATAAAGGGAACACTTAAACAACACAATGTAACTCCAAGTAAAGCACACTTCTGTGAAACCAACCTGTCCAGTTAGGAAGCAACACTGATTGTGAATCAGTTTCACTTGCTGTTGTGCGAA
>JAOUQT010000024.1:5720833-5734014 GCA_025769995.1 Xyliphius kryptos
AACATTAATCCGATAACCACTGCAGTGAAGGACATATCCAGAATCAGCAGCAGCCTGTGCATGTAGAAGTCTATTTACAATGACAAGGTCTATAAACCTGATCAGCAATCTTACCAATAAATCAACTCAGTAACAAAACGCCACCTGTCCAGTAACCAATAAGAAAGCAGAACAAAAGCCCATTCGGCAAAAAAAACCTGCCCCCCTGTTTCAAGGGTAAAAGTTTGACCCTTGGCTGACCCTTTGCCTCACACCATGAGACGGACTTTATGAGCTCTAGACTCGGCCTTTGTCCCATACACACACGGTAATACACACTGGCTCACACGGCAAGCATGTACCATAAATACAGAAGCGTGGCAAATATGCTGCAGCTATTCCAACAGCTTTTACAAAAGAACAAATGAAGGTTGTTCAGCTAAAGTTCAGGGCTGAAAATATGGTTTTAAACATCATCCACTAATTCTATTGTATTTACTGATTGATCCGGTAATCAATACATAGATGATTAGATGGACACCTAGATCGACCGAGTGGTTAATAATTACATAATTAAACAGCGAGATCATTTTAGTTTATGTATTTATACATTTTAATGAAGGGTTTAAACAAATCTGATGAAATATTATGGGGAGGGGTGCAAACACTGGGACTGCAGAGTCATTGATTAATAACACCAGGAATTCAAACCTTTTAAACTTAATTTTTCTTTAAATAATAATTTGTAATTCTGTATAATTTATTACGTTTATACACATTATTACATTACTTTTTTTTTTTTTCAGTATACCAGCGATGTAAATATTCCTGCAGTGTTCGTCCGGTCACCTTATAAGTTATAAGCTTATGGTTTCTATTAAAACTACAGAAGTTTTCAAATTGCCTTTGTGCAAAGCAGAGTTTCCACATTGAACAAACAAATTCCCGTTTCTGTCGTCATCGTGTGACCGTATAGAATTAAATATAATTAAATCCATGTTGTGGTATTCCTGTGCAGCCATAAATTCAGATGTATTGGTAGATGCACTTATTCTGCTTAAACCCAAAACTCAAAAACACATGCACTGAGGGGCACAGAATCATAAAATGTCCCCCTGGCCCCACCGTAATGTGGGGTTACACAGCGGTCAGTGATTGTGTGTGTGTGTGTATGTGTGTGTGTGTGTGTTTAAATAAACTAGTCCAGCTGTTCACTGTGAAAATTCTGTTTAATTTGACAAGTGCTTGTTTGCACTCCTCCTGTCACCCCCTCACCTGTTCTGAGAACGGACCACACTGTTGCCACGCAAAGACGTATTTTTGAATGATCTGGCAGTATTTGAGAACATTACCGATGTCGAAGGAATGCGGAGTAACTCTGTAATACAGTGATTAACAATGACATCAAAATGACAATGGATTTCGGTCTGGATTATGGTGCATTCAAGTGGAACTTTAGAGCTATTTTGTGCTTGCCACATCATATACCTACACATGTAGATGTTCTAAGAACACTGTTGCTAGGCAATGGGAAAATACGCTTGGCATTGTGAGCTTAATAAATAAAGCTAATAATTTATGTGTAATAAGCATAACTGTGTTTCATCGTTAACACACAGAGACATTGGCAACATCAACTTTATATTGCTAAAATATGAAAACACACCCACGTTAAACTTAAGCCATTATTGCAAAAATGATTCTGACTTGTTTACACTACAAAGGCAAAGATTATCTTTGGGGATCCAATTTACAAGCAGCTTTTGTAGAGTATGGTGTTTGTATGAAAGCCATTTTAAAACCCTATTTATGTTGCATGCATAGCAGCATCCTGTAACAACCAATAACAATCTGAAACGTGACTGAGAGCCAAGTGAAGGAAACAATGTAAAGTGATGACGAATCATAATGACAGAGCATTTTTCTTTACAGCCTGTTGCACTGTTTTTATGCGCCTGACCGATATAAAAAATGTCCATAACCACAGAATTGGCCTCACAGGTTTTAATCTAATTCCATCCAGTCACTGATAATAATGTGTGCCAGGTCATTTTTCAATTATTTTTTCAAGAAGGCAAAGCAACTGACACGTTCTGATTGTTCTCATGACGGAGTGATTTTCATAACTTTGATATAAAGGGCACCCAAAAAGAGAAAATGAAAAAAAATTGGGATGATGATTATAGTTGTGGTACAAGTATTGTTCAAAGAGAGCTCTGTGGCATCACACAGTGTTTATTTGAATTTGTACAGTTAAAATTGGCTGTTGGTAACTGCTATTATCTTTGTTTCTATGCATCGTAAATATTAACTGAGAGAATGAATGAGGTTTGGAGGACTCTGGGAAATTTGGTTGATTCATAAACCCCCATCTAATCTTCATGTCTCCAGTTTAGTATTGTCACTAAAACATCACTGCCCTCAGTCAGTGGACACAACCCAGACAGCGTACAGCTGTGGGCCACATCTGGCTGAGAAATGGCTCTGCTGGCCCACTGGCCCTCATATGAAAACATTAATATGGCCCACATATCCAAAACACCAATAGACAAATGGCACTGCTATATGGTGGTCCACATGTTAAAAAACCCTCACATGGTCCACATGTTGCACACCACATGAGGTGCACATCTGCTATAGTGCTGCCTGAGGTCGATACACAGCCTGAATCTGGTGGCCCGCATATCGCAACCAAAAGTGGTTATCCGTGCAGATAAAAAAAAGGAATCATATTAAAGAATAAGAATTATTTAGCACTCTGGAAATTGTTCCAAGTCAATGTAACATAAAAAACCCTTTGTTTGTAAGTCAATAATTCAAAATGTATGTTTAATTAAATTCAGCAATTGTCTTGTTAATACATACTGTTAACTCCAGCTATTTATTATTAAATAAAAATTGTTCCTTCACTTTGAGTGGTTCATTCAATCAAGTCAAAAACCAGTATCCAAACTTGGACAATAACCCAAAGGGTTGTGTGGGTTGCTTTATTCGGTAAGGTCAAGGTTCAGCAATGTGATGAGGCAATAAAATGAAGTTTACTGAGAACCTGAGTGTGCTCCGTGACCAGGTTATCCCATCAATGGATTTTTTCTTGTGCTGGACAAGACTTAACTGAAGGCTTCGGGTTGATATAAAATGACTGCAACGCTGCAGTAAATGCAGGAATAATGTAAATTAAATTAAATGGTAAAAAAAGGCATTTGATAATAAAGGTGCTGAAAAATCAAAACTAAAAATCATGTTACAGACTAAAATCTATACCCATTAAAATATATTTTATTATAAAAGATATGAGCAAAGGATTTATTTTGAAATAACAGTGTAGGAAGAGGAATCAAGTCCTTGATTAAATGAATTTTCTGGTCTCTCACATTATTGAAAAATAGTTTTTTCATTTGCAATAACGGAATAAAGGAATGATTAATCTGAGTTTAAACTAATTTAAGGTGAACAGCGATGAACTGCACTTTAAGGTCATCCACAGAGTTTTTATCATCTTGGCCACTATAGGACATCCACCTTCTTGTCATTAAGCCACGGTATTGTTTTTTTTGGCAGTGCATTCAGGGGTACTGCCATGTTGGAAGCTGAGCCATCTGCCTGTCGTCAGCTGTCCAGCAGAAAGCCTTATGTTTTACTTGAAAGTCTGGCTATAGTTGGCAGCATCCATTTTCTATTCAGCCCTCACCCACTGCTTAGTGCTGAAGAAACGCCTTAAACCATTACGATGACATCACAATGCTTCACAGTGAATGGATGGTATAGTTACAATGGTGTCTTAATTTTTAAACAGCGTGCTGCAGATGTTTTAATCCTGGTATCATCTGACTCATCTAACAAGCCGTAAAAAGAAATGTCTTTTCCTGCCAAACAGGTCAGCTTGGAGTAAAGCTTGTGAGATAGCTGTCAAATGCACAGATTGATCAATCTCAGTCACTATGACTTGTAAGTCCTTGAAATTTGCCTCTGGCCTTTGGCTCTTCCTAATTAATATCCTGCTGGCTCGATCCTCCAGTTTGCAAGGACAGATTGATCTAGGCAAGGATTTAATGGAGCCATAAACGCTTCACTCCTTAATGATGCTCTTAACAGAATTCTGAAGCCTTTAAAATTTCTTTGTATGCTCCCAGCTCATGTCCATCCACGACGGAATACGGAGACCTTCAAACTTTTACAGAAAATAAACTGCAGCCCTATTTTTCAATGCACCTAAAATTAACTAAGTCAATGTAACACAAAAAAAAAACCTTTGTTTGTAAGTCAAGTATTCAAAATGTATGTTTAGTTAAATTCAGCAATTGTATGGTTAAATCATATAGTTTTAACTCCAGCGATTTATTATTCAATAAATATTAAGATGTAACTTTTGTAAAAAAATAAAATAAAATAATAATAATAATAATAATAAAAAAAACCTTTAAATGAGGTCCTTAAACGTCATCACATCAGTTTAAAACAGAATTACAGCTACTCACCAGTTGTTGACCTGAAGGATGGTGAGACCGGTATCCTGAGCTAACTGCTTCTTCTGCTCCTCAGATGGATATGGGTGCTAACACAAATGACAAAAAGAAAAAGTGAGCGAGACGTTTTTCTCTGTAATTCTGCTCAGTGCTGTGACTTAAAATGACAGAGAACCTGGTTACTAGTTTTTAGACGATACAGTGTCAAAATGCACACTGTATAAGTTCACAATGATTGATTATTTGATTATACATCACAAGTTTTAAAGGGACATTCACAATGTCCTATCAAAACAAAACAACAGCAGGACAACAGGAAACCTAAGTGCTAATTAGCCTCATTTAAATGGTTTTTGCTGCCAAGTCACAATGTAATTACCACGAACAATCCCGCAATCAACAGCTACACAACCCTTTGACCCGCACTGTAATCCTTAAGGAAACCTGACTAGAAATAAAGAACCGCCAACCTTGTGATTGTGCTACTGACCTTGGATCAGCTCTAAAGCTCAGCTGGAGCTGAAGATTGCACAGAGGCTGGTATTAAGCCTGACTCTAGGTTACCGGTGTTAACAGCTTGGCCACGACATAGTGTTTGGGTGCTGAACACAAACACCTGTCGCCGTTGCTCTGGTAGCAAATGGTGAGTGAGCTTTAGTGGTTTACAGCTGAAAGAGCCAAGTGTGCTCCGTGGGTGTTAAGGAAGTAGATGTGTGTGGAGGTGATTATCCTGTTTTCTAGGGCAGTAAAACTGTTAGTACCCTAATTATCCGTAATTCTAGTGGAATTAAAGTTAAAACATGTTTAAAAGACACCATGTGAGCACAGAGACACTCCAAGTGTTTAACAAAGGCAATAACAAACACCCATGATTTTTTATTCACTCTGATATGATCATAGAACCTATACAATACATTACACGGATATTAAACAGTGTCACAGTTCTGTGGTCAGTTAGATCATCCCAACATTGTGATAATTGACCTTTTTTCGTATGAGTGTTACAATCCTGGTCCCGTAACCTATTGTTCATGTTTTATTGAGTGTAGTCGAAGTATTGGTCAATCTCTATCTTCTCAGAAAGCCTTCTGAAACGTTTTGCAGGTATCGATTTTTAAATTAGCCTTAATTTACAAAAATATAATTATTTTGGCCAAAGTAATATAAAGTGAGATTAAAAAACCCCTGGCTGTTGTTACAATTTGCTAAATTCATTTGAAAACAGGATTTAAATCAGTAATGTTCATTTCCATTGAAGAACTGCTAAAATGCTTTTACTTAAAATTAAAAACTGAAAAAAAAAATGATCTAGGTACTGATTTCTTTGAATTCCCCGTTCAAAATATTCTTTCAGTGGCTGTTATAAATGGAGGTACATTCCGTTTCTCCTCGTTACTTCCTCGATTATTGTTTTCATTTTAGCAGGGTTGACATCCTCACAAACGTTGACTAATTGAATTTCTTTGTGTGATATTAACATTTATTAACGTCTGCCCTTTTTAAAGAGATTTAATAAACAAGACTCCTGATTGTGACTTCATGTACAAAAACTCAGTCAGGGCAAGCCTAGGCTTTCGGATAATCCTCTGACTCTGTGTCTCTCCTCACTCCACCAGTCTCCCCTTCAAAGAAAAAAAAAAAAACGGCCAGTCATGATGAATCACATGTCCTTTCTTTCATTCTCTCCTTCATTTTTCAAGCTTCTTCGTTCCTTTTTTTTTCCCCCTCTTTTCTGCGCGGGCAGTGACGGAAATTCCCCATGGCTTTTCGCAGGGTCCCAGGTCCCCCGATGAGGCTGTCAGCTTCGTAATGGATGATGTTTTGATAACAGTGAGTTCGACCCTGGACAGATGAGAGGGGGAGAAATGGGGGAAGGTGGAAAGGAGGAGAATGGGGACGCCCTGGAATCTGTACGCAGAGCCCCAGCACCAACTGTGGCCCCCCATTTACCAAAAAATACCCCCTTCTAACCTCACACTGTTTTTCACCCATTTACCTTAGTGACACTAATCGAGTCTCTTTCATTGCTTCCAAATGTGTGAGCACATTTCACAAGAACGTGAAACTCAAACAGAAAGGACCTGAAAAGACACAATGCTTAAATGAGTAGCATGAAAACCATTAGGGATCAAAATAAAAGCCCTGCATTAAGAAAAATTTTGCACAGGCTAAAAGACATTCAGTCTCTGATGTATAGTGCAATGTTAATTGAGAATGTGTGTGCAGTGTGTAATGCCACGACCTGTTAATTAGTCTGGCGCCTGCAATTCTGACAGCTACACTGCAGATGAAATTACCTGATAATCGGTGAGCTCACGTCAGGAAAATTGAATTTCTAAAGGACGCTATGAATACAAAATGTATTCACATAAAATTTCATAGCAGACGCACAAGAAAAAAAAGGGGGTGGATCATGAATCCCATTTTTCTTTTCATCAACGGGAACTCCTGGGTGTACAAGTCTGCTGGTGTGTGTACTTTAGCCACGGGTTACTCGACATGGGAGGACGAGGTGATATAAGCAATGCGACAACTGAAGGATTCTTCACTATCCATACCCCTGACCTTTACTGGACTTTGGGGAATTCTGAAAAAGTTTATCCAAGTGGTCGGTAGTACAAAATGGGCATCCTCGGGCCCAAAACATTCGACATCCACAGGGCACAACGGCGCTGCCTTGTAAATGACGCTCCTTTAAAGCATTTTTTTATTTCTCTTTTTATGTCTCCTTTATTTCTCCTTTTTAAAACCAAATGGAAACCACAACATGAAATTATATTTACATTCAGCACAAAAACTAGCTGGCATTAATCCTGTTACCACTAGTTATTACTTTCGCAGATATGTACCTGACTGGTCCAAATGTAATTTCTTTTAAATAACATTTAGACACTCCAGCAGCTTCCTGTTATCTGAATCCTTATAAACAAAGTGTGCAACTTTTCAGGAATGTTACAAACATCTTAGCATTTCATTACATTTTGACTGCAATCAAGCGATGCTTAACAAAAATATTAGGTTTTTTAGTTATTTCACGTATCCATTTGCACCCGGTACAGGTCACCAGTCCATCACAGAGCAGACACACAGACAAAAACATGAGCGCCAGTTCTTTACCAGTATGTTTTTGAACTGTGTGCTCAGAGGAAAGCCACAAATGTATAGGAATAACATGCCAGTCTCACACAGAATGGTCTGTCTGCCTTCTTTCTGCACATCCCTGTCTTTGTAACAAACATTTAAGTCATTTTTTTAAATGATGGCTTTAAAGCAACGTAAATACGTCTAAATAAGTCACTGTATGCAACATTTTTTTTATCATTTTAGTCCAACTACATTTTAAAAATATGATGTATAGGAGTGTGTAACTGTGTGTGGAGGGGGTTGTGGGTGGTGCAGGGTCACTTAGAAGGTGCACTGTTTATGCACTGCATGCTTCTGTTTCATGCCCTGTGTAAGCCACATGTGTAGTATACACTTATTAAAAACACACAACCTGTGTTTTTAATAATACTACAGAACATAGAGATGTTTTTTTAATTTTATGTAGTTTAATTTTAAAAACAGAACCAATAGCTAAATGATTAAACTTTGTTTTTTGTCTGTTTCGGAAGCAGCAGCAATACATTTAATGGTGTAAAGTAAAAGAAAATGTAAACAGTAAATGGCAGCATTGCTGTGTCTGTACTGTCCATGTCTGGGTTTCAGCCTTGCATTTAATATATTGTTTCTAATACAATACAGCACATAATTTTATAGCCTAAAAGCATCTGCAGTTAATGGACATTATTCTGATATTTGCTGTTCAACTAGTAATCAGGGTCTTAATATCTGTAAGTAGATACTTTATACCTTTTCTTGTTTTCTAAATGTCCCTTGCTGATTGTGTAGATACAGTTTTCTGAGAACTTCGAACCAAAATCCCCTAATAAGTGGATTTCTATTTTTGGACCAGTTTGGGGGAAAGCAAAAAAAAATAAATAAAAAAATAAAAAAAAAAATCACTGTTGTGTTAAACGTGACCCAAATACCATGTGATATGAGTAGAATCAAACAATAAAAAGTTGGAGAAGGATTTGAGAGTGTCATTCATGAAGTTTAAACACATTACAATGCTTCACCTACAGCACCATAGGACTCTGTACATTATAACTACTAAATATGAGCAGCGCATGTATTTGATTAGTGAGATATGAAATAAGATCTGAATGCCAAGACCGTTCCTGTTTAGTGCTGCTGCAGGCTTAACACACTCTACTGCACATCTGCTAACAGAAGGGCAAGGGCAAATTACACGCTAATTACCCAACACATATTACAGCCTGTGTATGTATGTGTGCTCGCTTGAGGGAAAAAGTTGTTCTGGGGAGGAAGGGGGCAGTGAAACAAACTACAAAGGTATATGTGAACCATTTTTGTTTCTGCCTTTTAACGGGAGGTAAATAGTGACAGAGAGCAAAACACAATTCCTTAGGATTTATCAAAATTATGCTATTTTAAACCAGGCCCCCTTTTTTAAAATATTTTTCATGTATAAATTAAACCTTAAATAAAGTATTGTAGTTTTTAAGTGATGTATTTTTGGTTTGCAATATTAAATGTCCATCCACAATTCTTTCCCAAACATTTCATGCATTTTAAAAAATTTAGTTCGGTATTTACAATAGACTAAATTTATCTACGCACGTCTGAGCTTAAGGGCGGTCAGAAGTGTGATGTAATTTTGAAAGATTGCGTGGTTTGCTATTTTAATTTTTTTGAAAGCATTATAATCATTATAATTAAATAGCACATGTAAAATTAACCAAAAATTGAAACAGATTATTAATGTTGTTTGATAATTGAAAATGAATTTGCTTGCAAATTAGTGTTTTTAAGATGCATAGTAAAATCTGGAATCAGTGTTGTTTTTCTGTAGCTTTAACTAAAATCAATCACATCTCTTCCCGCGGAGGTTGTGAACTGGATGAATGAGCTGATGCCCAGAGAGACAGGTTTCATCAACTCTGCATTCTAATTATTACTAAATAAGTTATCAGACTTGTGTTACTTACCATGTCTGAATACGGGTTCATTTAAACTTAAGTTGATTTATTCACATAAAGTTTTTTTTTTATTATTATTATAATTTATTTTTTACAATAGTACATTACCTCAAAGCAGCTCTACAGTGTTCTAAGCCCAAATCCTCAAAGAGTCAGCAGTGCAATTAGCCAGGCAATGCCCTGTATCTAATAACTGGTGCTTTCATGTTCCACTAGAGCAACAAGGCTATGCAGTTAAAGTCTATTCCAACCAAATTACATTTTATTTAAAAGCTAGTAATATTTAAACACAGATCACTGATCCTGGTCATGCTGTAGTACATCTGTGCCACCTCAGGATACTACACAGGCCACAAACTATACTACTTCACTTTAAGACGACGAACAAGGAGGATCTTTATAATCATAAAACCACACTGTGTATTTTTACTTGATATTTCTGTCCCTATCAAAGAATATTTCTACACTGACAGAAAACACATCTAAATATCGCTGTGCAGCAAACTTGTAAATATAGAAAACAAACACATATAGTCTTGTGCAAATATTTGAATACTGTGTGGCGTAAATGGCACATTTTGCTGCTTTTCTTAGTGTCAGGAGATTAACAGAGCAATTTACTGTTTGGCATTTGTGATCTCCAATTAATCAATCAGTTTAGCCGACTTTAACAACAGCATTTGAAGCCTGCTTGTACCCATTTTCCCCCTCTTTAAGATTAAACTCAGCAAAATAAATAGTAACCGTGCACTAAAATGTGCAGATGTTTGTTCCTGGTAATGGATGTGTTCAAATAAGATGTAATTCGATCCAGGGTGCACAAACTTTTGCAAAAGAATGTAGTCTTTGTACAATGTTAAGTAAACAATTATATTTCTCTCCACACATTATTAAGCTGGCCCCTTGCCTTGCTCACTGGGTTTATTTTTCTTTTTTGCACAACAGTGAAGCGACATATTAGGATCAGAACGAGTAGTTAATTGCGCGTGCTGGACATGGGAGCAGTCATGACTATATGTTTGACAGAAACAGGGGCTGCTGATTGCTGTTGTAAAATAAGCAGCGCTGGATTAGCTCGTCGGTAATAACCGGTTAATGCTTGGAAACCGACGAGCAACCAGCACGAATGTCCCGGTAACTTTAAAGAACATCTGGTATGCGCCGTTTTATCACATTGATTTGCCATAGCTGGAAATGATGGAGTCATAATTAATTATTTGCATAAAACCACAAACCCGACCAATTTACAGCAGCCTTTCTAGTAGGATATGAACATATCCAGTCGATTGTGACCGAATGCGTGTTGGTTATTAGAAACAGCTCTGTAATAGTGGTTTGCCCTGTAATCCAGCAGGTTAATAGATTCCTCTAGATTTACAGTGTAATGGAATATTACGAAAGTCCAAAACAAACAGTTCCTTTTCAAAAATATTGCAGCCTATCATTGCTGCGATAAAACAAGATATACTTCATAAAAGAGATACTAAGAAAGTAAACGTTTCATATCAAAATGTCACAACTGCATTTAATGGAGGACAAACTGCATTTAATGAAAAAGCAGAGGAAACCCCCACAACCCCAAAACTTAATATACAATCTCTGAACCTTCAGGGTACCATGCTTATTACTAGTGAGGTCCCCTAACCTACTACTAAGGTAACTTTATTTACTTATTAGGGAACATTTATATACCTTCTTGCCCACATAGTTACCTTGAGGTCCAGTAATCAACTCTACAGGGTACATTATTGTAAATTGTACATTGTGGGAGTTTTAATTCTTGACCATGTAAGTACTTTAAAAAAAATAATCCAAGTGTTTCTGGCTGTTTTCTCCCTACAGTGAAAAAATGTGTATACTAAAATTGCTCAAATGAAATTCAAAGAATGAAACTGTTGATCTGTGGGAAAAAAAAACAGATCGTGAACCGATGATCCACAACACAAACACAAAGTGCAGAAAGGCCAGGTTGGTGAGGTATAAGCATAATATACCTCACCTATAAACTAAAAAGAATAATATAATTTTGGCAATTTGTTATTATAATATGTAATATATTCTTATATAACTGAGCATTCCTGATTTCACTTTGTGTAGCTCGTCGGTTTTCTGAACTTTACTTCACCACGATCCACTCAGCGCCAACAAAACCTTCACGAGCCATTAATTAACTCGACTCTTAATTTATTCACAATAAAGTTGTCATTCAATCAGCAGAAAGCTTCTTTGTTCAAAGGCCCTGTAAAATGTTACCCGAGAGTCGAATCTGACTCTTGTGGGCTGCTGGCTCTGGCCTACGCGTTAACATGAAGCCCAGCGTGCCGCGGCATAATATACAATGCTCATAAAACCTATGGAAAATCCATTGAGCAGTGAGGTCACCCAAGAGCCAAGGGTAAAAAATGTGCCTACTGTTAGATGCTGGAACAACCACGCTCTCATGATGTTGGTTGCCACTTTGGGGAAAATCCCTCGCTTTTTATTATTCCTCCTCTCCTTGTCTGTCTCGTCGTCATCTCCTGTGCTGGGAGAAGCAGCGCCGTGATCCAAAAGGTCACCTGTTAAAAAAAAAAAAAAAAGGAAAACTAAAATAAATTCTACATACAAAGTGAACAGAGATGCAAAAATGAGCTCTTAACCACTATTGAGAGGTTGATTAACTAATTAGCACTTAATAAAAAAATAGATAGCTTATTTGTTCTTACACCATCTTAAAGTAACAGTCATTAATATCTGAAAAGAAAGTAAATAAGGTGAAACTTTTTTGTATAGTTTTCTTTGCAGTTCAGTTTTTATTTGAGTTGCATGTTAATAAAGGTTTAACACACACACACACACACACACACACACACACACACACACACACACACACACACAAATTAGTTATGATGCTTCAAGAGACTTATCTGCTTATAGCTTGATCCTGATCCAGTTTCCCATGTATGTGTACATGTTTTGATCCACACAATGTGATTACATACACACAGACTCTTACACACACACGCAACATAAATAGCGTTAGAAACTAATTCGGCCAGCTAAGGTCTCAGGATGGTTTTATTTACCCGATTTAAACATGATACACACTTCCCCAAGCGCTGGTCAACACTCATCCTGCCAGTCTCTTATTAACCGCCATCATGTGGATCGTATAATCATATTTACAAAATATAACAAAGATTGTTTTGTTTGATCTACAGTTATAAGTGGAAACATTGGAAACTTAAGGTTTATTTAAAAGGGAAAATGCTCTGGAGTTTCTATAGAAAGGGTTTGTGGTACCAGGAACTGGTTCCTGCAGGTGGTTCTATGTTTATTTAGAGGTTCCTAAGATGGTTCTAAATTTCTTAAAAAGCAAATCTAGTTCTGTATTTTTTTTTCTTTTTTCTGAAGCGATGGTGAGGTTCTTATAAAAGATAGCATATGTTCTGAGGATGCTTTTCAGGTGAAAGTACAAACAGTGCATTAAGTAAGAAGCTGTGAATGCGCACACACAAACACACACACACACACACACACACACACTTATGTGGAAGTTTGTACTCTGGTTTTCAGTGGCCATGGTTTGGTGCATGGACGAGCCCCCTCAGATACAACATGCACCATTTCATGACTAATTATTTTACACACACACACACACACACACCCACACACACACACACACACACACACACACACACACACACACACA
>JAOUQT010000024.1:6102099-6113950 GCA_025769995.1 Xyliphius kryptos
CTTGTCGCTACTTGGAATCGAACCAGGGACCTTCCGGTCGCAAGGCTGGTTCCTTAACCACAAGCCTACGACTGCCACGTCATGATAAGGCTGAAGTGTGTGTGTGTTGATGTTTTGTCAGGATTACATTTTTTTTTTAAATAATTTCTTTCTCTGCTATTTCTCTCTTTCTGCAGAGATACACACACTACCACTGAGAGAGTGTTGATCCGACCTCGTCTCCGACACCCGCCTGAGCCACCCTGATGGTAAATTCTACACACTCCATCACACACTCTTTTCAGGTTGTTAATCTGTTATAACCCAAATGAGAATGGGATTCCTTTCCGAGTCTGGTTCCTCTTAAGGTTTCTTCCACTTCTCAGGGAGTATTTCCTTGGCCACAGCCGCTGTCCGGCTTGTTCATTGGGGGAAAATTATTAATTGTGACCTATAAGCGTGTTAACTTTCACACCTCCTCTCACCTTGATGATGTTGTTGACATTGAGCACGACTTCAGCCCATTTTACCGAGGTGACTGGGTTCTCCTTCAGACACTTCTCTTCCTCGTCCAGCAGCGACTCGAAAATCGACGAGATCTGAGACACCTGCATGCACGCACACACACACACACACACACACACACACACTCAGATTATAACCAGCAAAGTGTTTGTAGTGTGTTCCTGTAGGCTTCAGTTTGTGAGGATTTTATTTTGCTGCAGAGATTAACGTGTAACGTGTTTGATCCTCGTCCTAAAAATCAGATCAGATCCTTACCCATTACATTATAGTTCAATCTCTGTGCAACATACAGAAACTATTGGATGATCCTCATCCTCAATTTCAAACTGAACCTCGTCAAACAAAAAAAATCTAATCAGATTCTCGTTTAAAAATCTAGGCTGATCCAAGTCGTTCCATTTTTGTATCATACTCATCCTCAATTTCTTTTATGATCCTCAAACACTAAGCTGATCCTCATCCTACAAATCTTGAAGGAGGCTTATTATTACATTCTTGTATGATACTCATCCTCAAATTCTAAACTGACCCTTATCCTCAAATTCTAAACTGACAGTCATCATCAAATTTTAGTCTGATCCTAATCCTCAAATTATAAACTGATCCTCATACTCAAATGCTAACTTCGACCCTCACCCTCGAATTCTTGTCTGATCCTCATTTGAAGATTCTTATCCTCAAATTCTAAACTGATCCTCATGCTTAAATGCTAAACTAACGGTCATCATAAATTTTTTTGTCTGATCCTCATCCTCAAATTATAAACTGATCCTCTTGCTCAAATGCTAAACTGACCCTCACCCTCGAATTCTTGTCTGATCCTCATTTAAGGATTCTTATCCTCAACTTCTAAACTGACCCTCACACTCAAATGCTAACTTCGACCCTTACCCTCGAATTCTTGTCTGATCCTCATTTGAGGATTCTTATTCTCAAATTCTAAAATGATCCTCATCCTCAAATTCTAAACTGATCCTCTCGCTCAAATGCTAAACTGACACTCACCCTCAAATTCTTGTCTGATGCACATCATTAAAATCTATTCTGATCCTCATCCTGACATTCTAAACTGATCCTCATAAATATCTAAACTGATCCTCATTCGAAAAATCCAGGCTGATCCATATTAAATTCTTGTATGATCCTCATCCTCAAATCATTTTATGATCCTCCTCACATACTAAACCGATCTTCATCCTACAAATCTTGACTGATCCATATCCTTGAATTAGTGTATGATCCTCATCGTCAAATTCTAGTCTGAACCTCATCATAAAAATCTAGTCTGATCCTCATCTTTAAATTCTTGTATGACCCTAAATTCTTAACTGATCCTCATCCTCAAATTCAAACACCAAACCATCCGCACCCTACAAACCTTGTCTGATCCACATCTTCAAATTCACGTGTGACACTCATCCTCAAATTCTAAACTGATCCACATCCTCAAATTCGAGTCTGATCCTCATCATAAAATTCTTGTCTGATCCATATCCATAAATTCTTGTATGATCCTCATGCTCACAATCTAAATTAACCCTCATCCTCAAATTCGAGTCTGATCCTCATAATTAAAATCTAGTCTGATCCTCATCCTCAAATTCTACTCTGATCTTTGTCCTAAAAATACAGACTGATCTATATTTCATAAATTCTTGATTAATCCTCGTCCTTATCAGTTAAATTCCAAACTTATCCTCACTCTCAAAATCTAATCTGATCCTCATCCTTAAATACCAAACCAATCCTCATCCTACAAATCTTGTCTGATCCACATCTTTAAATTCGTGTATGACACTCGTCCTCAAATTCTAAACTGATCCTCACACTCAAGTTCTGGTCTGATCCTCATCACAAAATTCTTAATTAATCCTCGTCCTTAGTGTCTGGCCCTTATCCTAAACTTCAAATCTGATCCTTGTCTTTAATTCATTAGTCTAATCCACATGCTGCACCTCATCCTAAATACCTCCTCAGAGCATTTCCTCACATTTTTGACTAATCCTCAGACACAACAGTCTAACTGGAAGTCTAGTACGATCCTCTCCTCTCAATTCTAATCTGAGCCTCATCCTCAAGTTCTAGCCAGATCCTCATTTTCAAAACCGAGTCTGATTCTCAGCCTTAAAATAGTCTAACCCATACAAAGACTCCTCGAAGAGTGTGACGTCATTACCTCTCTGAAGAAGACGTCAGCAGGTGTGAGGCTGGAGGGCACATTCACACCGTTCTTTCTCAGCATGGCAGCGATGGTGGCATTCACCAGCTCCATCTGTTTACTGTGGTGGTTCTTCAGCGCAATGGCCGCCGACAGCTTCTCTGCATATTCGCACAACAACATTCGTGTCGCCATGGGAGACGAGCGCACCGTAGTCGAGGTGAGACGGTCCAGGAGCCCGGTCTGACAGAGACATGGGAAGAGAAAGATAGTTATAATTCTAGTGGACGAAGCTGATTGATGTTTATTCATATATTTATACCTCTGGCTATGGGCACTGACCTGCAGCAGGAAGTCCATGAAGCAGTGGTGAGCTTTCATTTTGTCCTCCAGCTGGTGCAGCAGAATCAGTGAGGTCAGAGTGAAGCCGGCGTTCTCTGGAAAAGGAGGTCATGTGACTTACACAACCTTTGTCTTACCCATTAGTGGCTCATCCACATGTATATGCTACTTGCTAGCTATCGTCGTTGTTATAAACACTAATCATTTACTACACAGACTTTTTTTTACAACATCCGCGTCTTCGTCCCTTACCATCAGGCACAGACTCGGCCCAGCGAGGATCTGACGCCGGATAATCATCAACCAGGTCCAGGTCGATTTGAGTCACCAGTGTATCCAGCTCCCCTCCTGCCGGACCTTCTCCATCATCGGGGAAGAGCTCGTCAGTCATATTCTGGGCTTCGGTTACACGATTTCTATGAGCAAAAAAAATATATATATAGAAATGATTTCCCAGAATGCAATATAATAAACACGGTAATACAGATGTGGGCGGCAGATGTGTTTGTTCGGGTTTTCTCCAGGTACTCCAGTTTCCTCCCGCATTCAGAAGAAATGCATGATAGGTTAATTGGCGTCTCTAAATTGCCCGTTAGTGTGTCAATGTGTATGTGCGTCCTATGATGGATTGGCGCCCTGTCTAGGGTTGTTTCCTGCCCTTGTGCCAAGGGTTGCCGCGTGGGCACTGGCTTCCCCGTGACCCAAAAACTAGGATTAAGTGAGTATAGAAAGAAATGGAGACTTCACACTTCTTCACATCTGTCAACAGTACAGAAATATTGAGGTGTGTGTGTGTGTGTGTGTGTGTGTGTGAAATTAGAGTTGCTCACCGGCAGAACTCGAGGAATGCTTGTTTCAGCAGCTTTGTTTTGTCCTCCTGAGCCACAGTGTCCATTTTAGATGATATCACCAGTGTAGTTCCCTTCAGGAGAATTATATTTATTTAATTAATGCTGTATTATTCCACAATCCCAATCCAATCCCAATCCAATCCCAAAGTTCCAGGACTAATGTAGTAAAATTCCATCTACTCTGATCAGATCCTATTTCTAAAATCTTAGTCAGATAATCTAGTCTAGCTCAAACTCAGACCTAATCCTCATCTGTGATTTATATTCAGGTTTAGAAACCCGGGTCTAAAACTTCATTTCTACACCGAATTCAGATCAAAGTCAAAAATCAAATTCAATCTAAATTCTAGTCGGATACACATCCATCCCTGAAGTCTAGTCTCACCCTTAAATAGTAATCCTTATCCCCAAATTCTTGTCTGATTCTCAGCCTCACTTCCAGTCTGATCCAAAACCTCATCCTCTAGTCAGACCTTCATCCTCAACTTCTAGTCTGATGATGCCACTTTTTAATTCCATCGACAAACATGGACTCAACCAGACTCCAAAAATCAGACATGGACTTCTGGTTGTTATCAAAGACGAAGTGAACTTCACTGTCAATCAAACCAGACTGAAATTGCGTGTCTCCAAACTCCAATGTGCAGTAAGAGGCTACATTTAACATACAGCTACTTATTACACTGTATGTTATAGTCCAATGTTATACTGTGGTGTCCAATGTTATACTGTGGGGTCCAATGTTATACTGTGGGGTCCAATGTTATACTGTGGGGTCCAATGTTATACTGTGGGGTCCAATGTTATACCGTGGTCCAATGTTATACCGTGGTCCAGTGTTATACTGTGGGGTCCAGTGTTATACTGTGGTCCAGTGTTATACTGTGGGGTCCAGTGTTATACTGCGGCTGGTTTTGTTTTTTCCGACTTGGAAATGATGCCACAAACGACTCAGCAATGCCTTTATTAGATACACAACAGTGGTGCAGGTCATATTTCAGAAATTAATGCTTTAAGGAATCTTTAAGGCCATACATTTAAGGCCTTACTTTTGGCAAAAACCATTTAATGTGATGCAGTGCTTTTTTAATACCCTGCAGAAACCGGATCTGGGTCTGGTCCCAATCCAACAAAGCCAGTTATTTTGTCGGGTTAGTTATAAAGTAATCACTCCAGTGTGAGTTAGTATTCAGTTATGGTTCTGCTAATACACACCTCGGGGCCGGGGCCAGCCAGTGAGGTACACAGAGAATCCTCCATGGTCTCCGGTAAGACAGATGCACTCTCTCTGGGTACAACAGCAACCAGGCCATTAATCTGGGAGAAGAAAATGGGCAAGTTGGCACAAACACCACCCCCAAGAATACGGTCACCTGAAAAGTAAAAAAAAAAAAACTCAGTGACCAGAGTATGAGCGAGTGTGTGTGTGTGTGTGTGTGCGACAGAGAAAGAGAGAGAGAGAAATGAGGTCGTAGTCATACCAGAGGCATTAAAGGTGAGCTTTTCCTCTGGGAGGCCACTGCACCCGGTGCCAGTGGTGCAGGTGTAAACCATCTCTTCATTATAAAGATATGCTGCAGAATTTTTCATCTGCGGTAAAACCAGCCGGGTCTTCTGGAGCTCCTCCTCACTCTGAAGAGACAGAGATAGAGAGAAGGAAAGAAAGAGATGGAGTTAATGATGGAAAAAAAAAAAATTTCTAACAAAACATCTGTATTTAGACTGTGGGGAAAAAACCGGAGCACCTGGAGGAAACCCACGCAAATACGGGCAGAACATGTAAACTCCACACAGAAATTCCCAAGTTGCCCTAACACAGCACTATTCCCTGCGCCCACTTGTTACAACCAGGGAATGTAGAATGCCATCATCTCTGGTGAAAGTATGCCATGAAGAATTAAGGCAGTTCATAAGTTGAAAAGTGGCAAAGCTTTTACTAGCAAGGCGTACCAAATAAAGTGGCCAGCGAGTGTACATGAACACTTACAGCGCACTGAGTCCCCCCGCCCCCCATCCCGAGTGCAATTTGATCGGCTTTTTTCCTGCTACAACTATTAAAATAATCACAGGAATACCCGGGTTTCATCACACGGACGTCCACAGGTGTAACCGGTCACTTTCTGCAGGAAGTGTGTTTCTTATCGTGTGGTCAATGATGAGTGTTAATGACTGGCACTACTAGTGTCATTGGCATTGCAGTAAACATGCTTATAACATGTAGATACCCAAAAAATCTAATTTTATTTGCAGCTTCAAACTCAGTGCTCTGGGGTCTAATATTAAACCAGGGTTTTAATCAGAGTTTACCTGAAATGACGGGTTGTGCTTCGTCACCTCTACATAAAGTTCACCTGATGCAGGCAGGGCGGCATCTGGGAGTGTCACCAAGCAGAAATACGCCAAACATGGAGTATCGTCAGGATGCCATGCTGCAGCCAATACTACCAACCCGGCGCTGAGGGTAAAAACACAGAGGAAACATATAAACCAGAAGATTATTGGATCTGAAGACTAATCTGTTTTACTACGGGGTTCATTGGATTCGGAAAATGTCCCATGTGACACTAATTCCCAGAGAAAAATGCTCCAATAGAAGCCAAGCGAGTTACTTACTGACTAAGCTGCATGTCCAGATATGCCACGTTGACTCCCACCTTCATCTCAGCATAGTTACTCTCCGAACCCTGAAACACACACATGCACGCGCGCACACACACACACTCAGGGATTATCAATGTTTAATGTTCATGAGTGCACCATCAGTAGAACACTGAACAACGATGGTGTACAAAGCAGGGTTGTACGGAGAAAGCCACCAACATTGCTGCTTGTCTACAGTTTGCTTAAGACAAGACAGAAGGTTACTGGAAGAATGATTTGGGGATGGATGAAAAGTGATATGTTTGAAGAAAGGAAAACACTGCATTCCAGCGTAAGAACCTTATCACCATTTGTGAAACATGGTGGTGGTAGTATTATGGTTTGTTCCTGTATTGCTGCATCTAGGCCAGAACTATCATTGATGGAACTATAAACTGTGAGTGATATCAGAAAATTCTACAGGAAAATATCAGGACATCAGTCCATGGACAACGACCATAAGGACACCCTAGTGTGTATGTGTTACCACATTAACATCGCTTACCCAGATAGCATCAGCGATGCTGTCAGAAATGTTCGGGCAGGGGTTCCAACTCAGGACCTGAACCTCCGTGGTGTCCCCGACCTCCCATTTATTCAACCCACATGTACTGAGGGTGTAAAGACATCCCGAATCCGGCACCCACAACACATTGTACACCTGGAACACACCCATATTTTGCTAAGAAGTGAATTATTATTATTATTATCTTTTTATTTATTATTAATATAAATCTTACAGCCGTGTCTGCCGGAGGGCTACGGAGACCGAACAGACTGGAGACGCGACGCCCAATCCCAGACAGCATCCCGTGTCCCTGCTGCACTGCTCGCTGATAAAGCCGTCCAGAAGCCTCCACACCAACCCGCAACAGCTGCCCACGGTACGAGGACACGATGAAGCTGCCTCGCTGAGAACAGAGCACAAGGTTCTGACATCAGTGCAGGTTTAAAGAACAAAGGAACAGCCGAGTCACAGAGACTTGTAGAAATACTGTGTGTGACGGACACAATAGACTCACTCCGACTGAAGTCACGTAGTTACACAATTGTCCTCCGAGATCAGCGTACGTCTCCGTGTACGTCCCCTCGTGGGCCAGACTGGGCCAGAAACGGGCCGAACCATCCGGAGATACGGCCAGCACACACACAGACTGCCCCACACACAGAGACAGAGAGAGAGTCACATAGGGAAAGACAGAGATATAAAGAGACAGAGAGTGAGACACAGAGAGAGGGAAAACAAAAAGAGAGAGGAAAAGAGAGAAAGGGCGAGACAGAGAGAGATACAGAAAGAGGGAGACAAAGACGGAAGGAGAGATAAAGACAGACAGACAGACAGACAAACACCATATACCACTCTGTAATTAAATTACATAATAAAAGTTGCTGCTGCATAAAAAAAGAAGCAAGTGTAACAGTCAAAGTCTCAAGAAGACCTGCGTTAGAGTCTCCAAATACCTGCACTGAGGCGGACTCCAGCGGAGCGGATGAATTGATGGAAACAAGATCAGCGCTGTAGGCGTACTCACTGGGTGATAGCTGCAGGTCCTTACATACAGACAGCTACAAACACACACACACACACACACATCTCAGCAAACAATATTTTTCCATGGTAGAGAATTTCGAGAGATTTCAAATAAACGTATTCACAGTCAGCCGAGACTTGGATGTTTATAACTAAGACTGAAACGATACCGCTTTCCCCTCCTGATACGATACCGATACCTGGTGATGCGAGTACCGATACCTGGTGATGCGAGTACTGATACCTGGTGATACGATACCGATACCTGGTGATGCGAGTACCGATACCTGGTGATGCGAGTGCCGATACCTGGTGATGCGAGTACCGATACCTGGTGATGCGAGTACCGATACCTGGTGATGCGAGTACCGATACCGACTACATACAGGCACAGATTAAATGTCTTATTTTGACAAAGGCAGCGTTTAGTGGAAGATAAACAGAGTTTACTGGTTGATAAATAGATTCATCTACTTGACTTTGCCTCTTAGCGTACCTTTGCTACTGCAGTCTGACAGATCTTCCAAATAATCAGTCTCTCCCCACACACCATCCACGCCCAGCCCGATTCCTCCACCTTTACCGATATCTGGTCATCAGCTACACAGCCAACACACACACACACACACACACACTTACTTACTTAGGAAATAATATCCTGGAAAAACTCATACACTTAAGATTCTATCCGAGTTCTCGTACCATTAGCCATGGTCATAGCCTCCATCACTTTGACGGGCAGGGACGAGCCGAACGTCTGCACGTCGAAATGGTCAGAGTCGACCGTGGCGCAGCTTTGCACCCGTGTCGGAGTCGCTCGGCTGTAGGATGATGCACCGGGACATAAAGGATGGAGAAACAGAGAGGACAGAACAGTAATAATTGATACTTTATTGATCCCCTTGAGGAAATTTTTTGCTGACTCATTCTGAGATACCAAGAGCAGTGTGCTGCCCCATTAACGTGCACAGGGAGCAACAGGGCACTTCAGCCGACAAAGTTACTTGCCAGAACGGGACTCGAACCAGGGACCGTTTGTTACAGAATTTCTTTTTTAACTACATTAAATTTAGCAATTTTAGTGTCAAGACCTTGTGTGTGTATGTGTGCGAGCGCGCGCGCAGGCACGTACCTGGGAGTGAGAGAAGCTCTACGCGGGGAGAAGAGCAGCCCCGACGGGGTGCTGATGCTTTTCCTACCACCGGTCATCGCGGTGTGCCGGCGACCTGAGCCTGAGGCTCCGCGGGGAGTAAACATCCTAAACCACTCGATTACTTATATAAAAAAAAATAATAAGTAAAACTCTATTAAATTATGTATGTACGTTATATCTTTTTCGTAGCGCGCGCCCAAATCACATCAAAAACGCGCACACGATTTACGTCACTCTAAGAATGCGAGGTGACATCAGGCGCGGAAAATATACGTCGCATGCTGACGAAGCAGGAAATGGAAAAGCAGAATGAAATAAATATACGATGTATTTAATTGTAAAAAAAAAAAAATAGTAAACACATTATTTTTCGAATACTTTTTTAATTTTACGAAAATTAAAATAAAATTAAAAGAACGACAGATTTAGAAGTGATATAAAGTTAAAGTTTATCCTTTAGTACTAGTTTAGACGATGTTCACACTACTGAGTACAAAATGTCTCCAGACCTGTCGTGTATACTACGTTTGTTCTACAAAACATTGAGAGGACATGCAAAATGTACGCTAGGACGCCCCTCCCAGGATTAGAACCCATGACCTCCTTGTGGTGTGAAAGCAGTGCTACACACTACACTATCTGTCTGTCTGGCTATATATCTATCTATCAGAACCCAGGACCTTCTTGCTGTAGAAGCAGTGCTACCTGCTACACTATCTATTCGCCAGTCTTTATCTAATGATTAGAACCCAGGACCTTATTTCTGTGTGGAATATAAAGCTCTGAATGGCCATAAAAAAGATTACGCCAATACACAAGTTTATACAAAAAGAGTGGTGGCATGGTGGTTAGGTGGGTAGCACTGTCACCTCACAGCAAGAAGGACCCGGGTTCGATCCCCAGTCATCTAAAGTTTGCCTCCTCACCCCATGTTCGCGTGACTTCACACAAGGACTCATGGTGCTTGAAATCTAGTCCCTGTTTATCATCACATGACTGTAGTAATGTAACTTGCAGGTCTAGTAATTCCTTCCTTGCTCAGTTATCACCTTTTTCATCTATTAGATCCCCAACAACTTCCTGGGGCACTTGTGATCAAAAGCCTAAATGTGTCTTAATATGTCTTTCCTACTCATTCTTCAGTGTCCAGGATTCGCGACCATACGTGTCTACTGGCCACACCATCTATCTGTCTGTCTGGTGCACTACTCGTGTATCAGAGACTCTTCCGGTCCTGCATGCGGCAGTAACGAGTGTGTGTATGTGTGTGTTTGTGTGTGTTTTGGTTTGGGAAGCGGTGGAACACAGTCACACTGACTGAGTAAAGCGGCGGAGAACCCTGAAGATATGTACAAACACACACACGCCGTATTCATGTGTTTCTTTCCCTGCATGGACTCTGACGCTGTAATGAAGGTGGTGTGAGGAAATCCGGTGTGTACCGGGGACATTAACCTACTGGAACACTTACCGGGACAGTTACCGGCGGGATACTACTGAATCTGGGATTAGGGAGAGATTGAAAGCTGGTGCTTGTCCATTTCCGGGTCTTTAATGAGGAGGAAAAACGCTACGTTCGGTGACGTCGCTGAAGTAAATTGAAGTAAAAACACCGGGGATGCGAACATGGCATCTGTGCGCGTGGCGGTGCGCGTCCGGCCCATGAACCAGCGGTGAGACACACAAACGCTTTGATTTTGACTTGGATATGGAAATGAAGCAAAGCTGTTACTGCCCATGTAACCGTATAGTATCCCCCCTTTACAGTGTTTCCTCCCCGTTACAGTGCTGCTTCTGTTATATTGTAACTTCTGTTAGTTTCCTACCAGTTACAGTGTTTCCTACCAGTTACAGTGTTTCATTCTGTTACAGTGTTTATTTTGTTATATTGTAACTTCTGTTAGTGTTTCCTTTCTGTTACAGTGTTTTCTTTCTGTTACAGTGTTTTCTTCTGCTACAGTGTGTCTTCTGTTATATTGTAACATCTGCTAGAGTTTCCTCTCTGTTAGTGTTTTATCCCTGTTAGAGTGATTCCTCCTCTTACAATGTTTCTTCTGGTATATTGTAACTTCTGTTAGAGTTTCCCCCGTTACAGTGTTTCCTTCCTGTTACAGTGTTTCATCCCCGTTAGTGTTTCCTCCTTCTTATTACAGTGTTTCCTCCCAGTTACAGTGTTTCATCCTGTTAGTGTTTATTCTGTTATATTGTACCTTTTTCTATGTTTCCTCACTGTTAGTGTTTCCTCCTGTTAGTGTTTCTTTTGTTATATTGTAGCTTCTTCTAGTGTTTCCTCCTGTTAGTGTTTTATCCCAGTTACAAGTTTCCTCTCCGTTACAGTGTTTCATTCTGTTAGTGTTTCTTTTGTTATATTGTAACTTCTGTTAGTGTTTCCTCTCTGTTACAGTGTTTTCTCTCTGTTACAGTGTTTCTTTTGTTATATTGTAACTTCTGTTAGTGTTTCCTCCCCGCTACAGTGTTTCCTCCCCGCCACAGTGTTTCCTCCCTGCTACAGCGTTCCCTCCCCGCTACAGCGTTCCCTCCCCGCTACAGCGTTCCCTCCCTGCTACAGTGTTTCCTCCCTGCTACAGTGTTTCCTCCCTGCTACAGTGTTTCCTACCTGCTACAGTGTTTCCTCCCTGCTACAGTGTTTCCTCCTGCTACAGTGTTTCCTC
>JAOUQT010000024.1:6611772-6622268 GCA_025769995.1 Xyliphius kryptos
GGTACGAGCAGAAGCACAAGCAGAGTGTGGGGGGCACGAGCAGAGGTGTGAGCAGAGGGTGTGGGGGGGGGGGGGGTACATACCACTGCCCTGTCCTTTGGAGGTCTGTGGAATAAACAGACAAATTAATGAGCGTACAAACTCGTATTCCAATCTCTCTCTCTCAGGTGTAAACCTACCGAGGCCTCCTCCTCGTCCTCCTCGGCGTCATCATCTGCGTCTGCGCGGCAGAAAAGTTCCAGTTACAGTTATGTGTCAGTTACAGTGTGCGTACAGAAGGGGGTGCTGTTACCTTTGTCGGAGTCTTTGTTGAACTTCTTCAGCTGAGCGAGTTCCTCCTCTATGGACAAAACTACACACAGTTAACCCAGAGAATCATTATTACGACCACGAGGAGTACAGGAGAGAGAGGACAAAGAAAAACCTCACCGTTACTGTGAGCTGCAGACGTCTGGAACAGAAACACACACGCGGGGTCAAGCACCTCCCAAAAACACGGGTCACTGTTTCAACTTACACTCAACAACTAACAGCACACTGTCCCTTTAAATGACCTCGGTCTCCTGATCATCATCATCAGGTTTAATGTGTTTATTTATTACTAACAAATCTGTAGAGAACATTCTAAAGACTCACGCTCTCGTCTCCGTCGCTCTGCATGGCTGAATCATCTGAATGCATAGAGAGAGAGAGAGAGAGAGAGAGAGAGAGAGAGAGAAAGAGTGAGATGATGAACGGGTGAAGGGAGAGAGAAAGCAGGCGTGGTGGACTCACCCTCAGCGTCTCCCTCAGTCTTACTGAACTTGGAGTCGGGCTCATCCGAATCTGCACTCTGCTTCCGCTTCTTCCCATCATGCTCTGCTCTGTCCTGTGAGCACACGGATCGCTCAGGTTACACTCACAGACTCCCGGTTAAAATAGAAATGTTCTTATAAACAGAAACGTCACGACTGATGACCTCATCAGTGGAGTCGAACAGTTCTTCATCATCCTCATCCTCCTCGTCAGGTCGGCTGGGTCTCTTCCTGTTGCGCTTCGACTTGGTTCGGTCCCTCCTCCTGCGCCCATCGGCAGGGGGCCCGCTGAAGTTTCTGCGGTAGGGGAAGAAGCCCCGACTCGGCGGGAAGGGCCGGAAGGGCCCCGGCGGAGGCTGGAAGCCCACCGGAGCGGGAAACACCAGGGGCTCCAGGAGCGAGGGCAGCTTTCCGTGGTCGAAACGCCTCCGCCGGCCGCCACCCCCTCTGTACCCGGGTCCGTTTGACCCACCGGGGGCCCAGCCGGGGCCCGCAAAGTTATCGTACGGATCGTCCTGATCGAACCTGTGACAGAAAAGAGACACGAAGCTGATGCACAGAGTACAGAGCCGCGCCCCGCCCCCATCCTGCACCCTCCTGTTACCTGCCAGCGCCGAAGTTGCCCTCCTGCTGTGAGAGCACGTTGATCTGCTGACTGATGTGAGATATGACGTCCTCTGGGTCCATTCTCCCTCTTCCTCCTCCTCCTCCCATGAACCTCCTGCCTCCGTATCCTCCCTCAAAACGCTCTCCCATTTCTGAGAGGAAGAAGAAGGGGGCGTGAGCGTGAATCTAATGCGTATGACTCACCCAAACTTCAACTCCCATCATCACAGGTCCAGCAAATACAACACAACAGATCAGACTTTCCTCATGCATTTGGAGTGGGTTTAAAAGAACAGGAAGAGGACCGATGACGTATAAACAGCAGAAGAGCCGTGAGATCTCACCTCTGTTGGGAAGTCCTCCCCTCCAGTTGGAGTATCCTGTAGAGAACATGACAAGGTTAATGCAAAGTGCTCCACAGCGCCGTTTACATCCAGCCCAACCACAGCAGCGCCGAGGAGACGGGTGAAGCGGCTCACGTCAGCGGTCTGATGGAGGTGAAATCCAACCGTGTGGAACCTTTATATAACGGTAAGAACGTCTAATCTACGTTCAATAACTTAGACTGCATGCTGGGTCAGCGGTGGGTGTGCAACCGGACATGATGGACCGGAGGAGCGAGTTCAGCGGCGAACATCTTGGCGATCTTTCGTTCGGAGTAGACCTGCCGCGATTGGTCAACGACGCTGTAAACGTCAATATTTTAAGTCGTCGCATCCGTTTTGTTTTTACTTTGAATATTTATTAATGTTGCATTCTGATTCCTGAAATGTGTCCGTTTAAAAATGCTTCAACTCAAAGCGCGTGAAAGACGAGAACGGCCGAAAGACGTTTTCAAAGACCTAAAGCATCCAAAGTATGGAGTTACTTTAAATGAAGACTAAAAGGTTGTTGGATAGCTATGGCGTAACGTGGTGGCAACACGCGGGTGCTCTTCGTCGCCACCCTGAGCATTTCTAGTGTTAAGAAACGGACTTCTCACAATGTTGATTAAATCAGTGCGTGTGTAAATGTTTCGATCCTGAGCCGATTCTGCGTCCTGCTGCATGCTGGACAGGATGAGACGCGTCCCTGATCTGATTCATTTCTGCTTTTATTTTAAGCAGAGTTCATTCTGTATGGAATGTCATAAACACAACTTATAGTTTTAATAAATGAGATTAGCATTGGAGGAGGAGGTCTTTTTAAGTCTACCTGTGAGGCGGGTAGAGGGACATAAATAAGGACAGCCTTATTTGGGCACTATGGTCATTATATAGCATTCGCTCTGGGACATTTAACCCTGCGGACACTTCAATACGTCACTTAAATGTTTCTCACGTATATTGTCTTTGTATTTATCATCATTTTTGTTTTGCACAAGATGTTGCACATGTGCACTTGAGTTGTGTAGCACCTTGTTCCTGGAGAACTTTGTGTATCTGCTGTATACTATACACCACTGTATAATGACATGCACAATATACATCATTATTTTTAATCCATCTGTTTTATTATTACTGTTTGTGTTATTGTATCACGATTGTGTGTTCTTGCTACTGGTTGTTTAATTTCAGGTTCAGATTAAGATATCCAGATTAATTGATCAAAAGATGCATTAAGTCTTATGTCTACTCACTTCACATAGGCACTTCAACATGTTCTCATGTGTTTACAAACTTAATTCAGTGTTTTGCATCTCGGTTGATTATGTAATTCTTTGTATACTTCTCTTCATAATGACATCATTATTAATCTTATAATCAGCGATCAGCACATTTACATTCAGCAGACGCTTTTATCCAAAATGACAGGATTGATACCATGGAACAGTGAGGATCACAGGGAATGTTCATTTAAAATGAATTCAAAAGAGTTATGGTGTGTTAGTGCGGACAGCGGTGGCATAACAGCTATTTCTGAGGGTTGTGGGTTCAAATCCCAGGTTCATTGAGGTTACCAGTGTGGCTCTTTGAGCAAGACCCCTAACCCTCATTGCTCCAAGGGGGGGGGGGGAATCCACACTGTGTTCTGACCCTAATTAGGATGGGCTAAATGATACATACATTTGGTCGCTTTGAATAAATGACCAAATGTAATTTAATCCTGATGTTGCAAATGTGCAGCTCAGATTAAGATATCCAGATTAAATAATCCTGAGGTATAAAACCAGCGCCCACAAAAGATGCAATAAAACTCATATGCAGCCGCTTCACTTCACAAAAGCTCTATAACATCTATTTAGGAACCTAAATCCGTGTTCTGCACCTCAGTCGGTTAATTAATTTTGTTTTTTTTCTCTTTATGGTGAAAATGGCGAGGGGGTTTCTCGTGACGTCGTCATTAATCCCATCGTCACGGATTAGCTCGAGCACTCGGGTCCGGACAGGAATGAGCAGGTAGAATAAATGCCGGGTTTTGAAGGATTTCTGGAGTTTATTCGGAGTTTAAACCCTAAACTGTCAGACAATTCGCTAACGGCGTTAGCACCGATGCTAACAAAGCTACAAGGCGACGGCGTCGTGCACGTTCCTGGATTTAACGGCGGTACCGGATGGATTATGTGACCCACACGGAGTCTAACTCCCGTGGGGTGTGTCGTTTTGGGAAACGCAGTCGGTTAGTGAGTTATAATGATCATTTATTTCTCATTCTGTTACCTGGACTGCGGCCTCGACCCGCCATTCTCTCTCGTAGATCCCGCAGCGACGTCTGTTCTTCTCCGGTTTCAGTACTGAGAGCGCACTGAAGTCACAGCGACACCACGCGTCCAGAGCGTGACATCGCCCCGGGGTTCTAAAACAGTGTTTGTGTAGACGTTACATTTACATTTAGTTATTTAGCAGACGCTTTGTATATCAGCGTCTGCTATATTTATAAGCAGACTTACAAATATCATAACTATGTTGGGGTCACAACACAGGGTTAATACAGGATCCTGGAGCAATGGGAGTAAAGGGTATTGCTCAAGGACCCACATTGGCTCAGTAGACCTGAGATTTGAACCCCCAACCTTGTGATTGATAGTCCAACGCCCTAACCACTGAGCCACCACGTTACAGTTGGTCATTTAGCAAAGCGATTTATTATTCGAATTATCCAAACTTGGTTGGGGTCAGAACACTGGGTTTATAGAGCCCCCTGGAACAGTGCCCCTCTTGTTTAAGAACCTGCCCTGTGGACCTGGGTCTCAAACCCTCAACCCTTGGATTGCTAGCCCAACACCCTAACCACTGAGCTACCACACCCTGCTTTACACAGCGGCTTTGTGAGCTACAAAGTGCTTTGCAAGAATTAAAAGTACATTGCAAAACACTAAACTTTTATTATTGGCACTGTGGGTTGGGCCAAGACAATGACTTTGCTCCAGCGGGATTACTGCAACACTCCTACCTATTTATTATATACCATGATATTTTAAAGTAAACCTTCATTCATTCATACATTATAGTAGCGGATTAAGTCTATTTAATCCTCTACGAGGGGAGGGGGGTTCCCCATGCCCATCCAGGGCAGAATGTTTTTGGCACTGGGCAATACACCCAGGTTAGACTTGGCACACAATCTATGACTTGGCACACACACACACACACGCAGTCTTGAAACCATGTTTTTGGACTGTAGGAAAAAACTGAAGAACCCAAAGAAATCCCATGCAGACCGAGGGAGAACATGCAAAGTCCACCCAGGTTTGGATTCAAACCAGGAATCTCAAGTGCTGAGAGGTGAAAATGCTAACGACTAAGCCACCTTGTCACCCGGGCTCCAATGCTGTAATGTCTTTACAATATGAGATACAAAGTTAGCATGTTCTCCTCTCAGCGCAGGGGATTCTTGCTGGGTGGACTTTGCATGTTCTCCCTCGGTCTGATTTCTTTGGGTTCTTTGGTTTTCTCCCACAGTCCAAAAACATGAATTCAAGGTATGTCGTATGTTCTAAATTTCTCAGTATAATGGGTCATATGTAAACAATTGCAACCTTTTAGAAAAAGCGTGTTATTGTTGTTATAAATTTTTTATTATTGTTATAATTTGATTCGACATTTATTTATTTAATACGTTATTTTTTAAATATATATATTTCGGTAATTATGAATAAAATAGTTTCAGAGAGAGAGGCTCGTCCTGCGTTTTGTTTTTGATAATTGGCGGCTGTTTGGACCAATCAGGAGGCGAGTTTGGCCGCGTGGGCGGGGTCATGCTGGGTATGTGGCAGTCTGCTGACCGGATTTGATCAGTGGTGCGCGAGCTTCCGTTATTCCCGCAGTTCCTTTGAAGTCCGTTAACTTTACTCATTAAGCTTCCATTACGTAGAGGATCAAAGGCGTGTATGAGTGAGAGAAAGAGAGAGAGAGAGAAAGAAAGAAAGAAAGAAAGGGTCGAGTGTTGTGGTCAGTCGGGTTGACGGAGCGGATCGCAGCTGATCGGTGTGGATCTATCGATCGGTGGTTATTGATTGGTGATCAGTCATGGGAAACCGCGGCATGGAGGACCTGATCGCTCTGATCAATAAGCTGCAGGACGCGTTCGGCTCCATCGGGCAGAGCTGCAACGTGGAGCTGCCGCAGATCGCCGTGGTCGGCGGGCAGAGCGCCGGGAAGAGCTCCGTGCTGGAGAACTTCGTGGGCAGGTTAGCAACATGCTAATGCTAACGGATCAATAAGCGATCAGACTGATCAGTTCTTACAGCTGTAAACATCTCAGCGTAAAGACGAGCTGTCAGTAGTTCACCGTTTCATTAAAATACTTCAGATAAATGAGTCTGTAAAACGGATTCATGTTTAATTAGCTTTACTTTCATTATAAAAGTTTACAAACTCCATTAGTATGTGATCTGTACTGAACTTCATCATCCTCCACTTTAAGCTGCTTCTGTTAGGGTACCGGGGCGGTTCCCCGTGCCCATCTGCTGCAGACACACCCAGGACAGGACGCCATTCTATCGCTGTCTTCACACATGTTCACTAACAACCTTCACTGTGCAATATTTAAATCCTGGTTACGCACCCACGGTGAAATATCCATATTTACTACAGTTTTACTGTATAGCGGTGTATGCTGCCTTTACATTACATACGGTCAATCAGCAGACACTTTTATACAAAGCGACATACAAGTATCTCAACTTGATGGTTGGGGTCGGAACACGGGGTCACGTACCGCCCCCTGGAGCAATTATGGTTAAGGGTCTCGTTCAAGGACCCACACTGGTAACTTCAGTAGAGCTGGGATTTGAACCCACAACCCTCAGATTGACAGCCCAGCCTCCTGACCACTGAGCCTCCACCCCACAGGCGTTTGTATTATCCATACCTGTACTAAACAACCGTTGCTGTGAAAGAATGTATATTGTGCTCAAAACTGTTTTTTTTTTCTGATATTTTATTTGATGTATATTTTTTTGCTCTGGAGAGGAGAAACTTTTCCATCTGTAAATGTAATGCCAATAAAAGGCATTCTGTTCTATTTTGAATGATAATAGGGGCAATTTAGAGCAGTCAATTTACCTTGAATCTATGTTTTTTGACAGTGGTGGAAACCCACGTGGACACGGGGAGAACATGTAAACTCCACCCTGATTTTTGCTGAGCGGTGAACGTGCTAAGCCACCCATATGTCGTTTCACTGTAAATCTGTCTGAAGTTGTGCAGCGCTTATTGAACCCCAGAGTTGTCCTCCATCGTGCTTTACAGTCGGGTGGTGGAGTTAAAACGTTTATTTGGAACTTCAGAGATTTAGAGGAAGCTGATTGAGAGTTCAGTCTCAGATTCAGAAACAGGATGCAACCAGAGTGAACCTTTCATTTCTGTTAAATCGGTTCCACGGCGGTTTCAGAACCGGAGCGCGAGGTTCTCAGACATGAGATTAAATTCCTTCTCTTGCGGTTTCTCTCTCTGGAGTTTGATGTTGTTGTGCGAACCTCAGGTGCAATTGTGTTCCTGCTTGTTTGTTCTTGCGCTGCGTTGGGCGGAGAACGCCTTTCTGTTTCCTCGGCGGGATCAACTGGCCTGCGGTGGTGAAATTTTGGGGGGTGGAGCTGCAGAGGAGGTTACTTGGGGATTTATTCTTCATTGTCTGAATAATGAGAGTGTTTCTATTTGTGCTCACACAGCCGAATCAAAGAAACCAATAAAGAAATGCATAGTGATCAGACGTTGTTTATAATTAACTTCTTTAAATGATATATTTATGGTTTGGTGGTTAGCATGTTCTCCTCTCAGTGCTGGGGATTCCTGGTTCAAATCCCAATCTTTGTGGAGTTTCCATGTTCTCCCCGTTATAAACTCCACCCAGATTGGGATTCAAACCGGCAATCCCGAGCACTGACAGGAGAACATGCTAACCACTGAACCACAGTGCTACCCATAAATAAATCATAAAAATGTTATGTAATTCTGCCTTTTACCACACGAGGCACTATATGGGACTTGAGGGCGTATCATAAAATAATACTGAGTGGTAGCTGACGGGTGTTGAGTTGCGAATCCAAGGGTTGTGGGTTCGAATCCCAGGTCCACTGAAGTTACCAGTGTGGGTTCTTGACTCTCATTGCATCAGGGTTCGGTATCGACCCCGTGTTCAAGTTTGGGAAACATGTAGGTCGCCTTGGATGAAAGCGTGTGTTAAATAACAAAATGTAATTTAAATGTAATGTACACCGTGTGATGTCAGAACTGTCTCTGTACCATCATAATCTCACTCTCTCGCTCTCTCTCTCTCTCAGGGATTTTCTTCCTCGTGGTTCTGGAATTGTGACCCGCAGACCTCTAATTCTCCAGCTATTACACAACAAAGCAGGTACACACACACACTGTTCATTTATCAGCTTCCCGTGTAACAGAATAAATCTTGGTTTAGGATTAAAATATAAAGATAATAAAAGTCTAAAGTTTTACATGCAATAAAGAACATGGGCTTGTTTTTTATTCTGGGATGTCGAACCCGAGGCGAAACCAATAGTAAACATTCAGAACTGTTTTTGTATTTACTGTTTAAACACGCAGATCAGAATCCACCGGAATAACGAGAAACGCACAGCAGTCCCACGCAGCAGAGCGTTCATTCTGCTTTAACTGGGGCGGGGGGGAGGGGGGGTTCCATACTGAATGTACTGTTTTAACTCATTAAACATCTCCAGATGTGCAGATCCAACTTATTGTTCTTCTTATTTTTAGTCTCCCACAAAAATTTTAAGCTTTTCTCGTCCCGCAGCTTTTAATGTACAGCATTGAAAATTGTCGTACCGTAGCCACGTACCGGTGCTGGTGCTTTCTGGAGCAATAGTAGACAGTTCTCATGCCACGCCCCTTTTTCGGAGCCTTTTTTTCCACAGGAACCCATATGATTTATTTTAAACTGTTTAGCTCTTGTTTGGTTTGTTCCTGTTGTTTTGTATCGTACGTTGTGTGTTCTTTGTATGTTTGTTCCTGAACTTCTGTTTCTAGTTGTTATCTATTGAACTCTGTGGTTCCTTCAGTGGACAGCAGGAACTATGAACTGGCCTCAGTGGTTCAGTACTTTCACAGGGATTAGAACACACAGTTTAATCTCATTGCTTTCTGTGCAGAGTACGCAGAGTTCCTGCACTGTAAAGGTCGCAAATTTGGGGATTTCGATGAGGTCAGACTTGAGATCGAAGCGGAAACGGACAGAATCACCGGGAATAACAAAGGAATCTCACCTGTTCCAATAAACCTGAGAGTCTACTCACCCAATGGTACCACACACACACACACACACACACACACACACAACACACACACACAGAGTCCCTGTCATTAAACTCCTCTTTGTGTCTCAGTGCTGAATCTGACTCTGATTGATCTTCCCGGGATGACCAAGGTTGCCGTGGGCGACCAGCCTGTAGACATTGAATTCCAGATCAGGTGACCTCCTCCGTCCTGACAGCTGATTGGTGCAGGTTGTGTGCAGGATGCAGGGTGATGTGTGTGTGTGTGTGTGTGTGTGTGTGTGTGCAGGGACATGCTGCTGCAGTTCATAACTAAGGAAAGCTGTCTGATTCTGGCGGTCACGCCCGCCAACACCGACCTCGCCAATTCCGATGCCTTAAAAATTGCCAAGGAAGTGGACCCACAGGGTGCGCCGTTTCTCTGTGTACGTATCCATCTGCGTGGGTGAACTTCTGAGGGTCTGATCTTTAAATTGCACCCTACAGGTCTGCGCACCATCGGCGTAATTACCAAACTGGACCTGATGGACGAAGGGACGGACGCTCGAGAGATCCTCGAGAACAAACTGCTGCCGTTACGCAGAGGTACCCGGACCTCGGTCTCTGACCTGCAGGCGCGGGGGGCTCGGAGCCAGTTCAAACGTATGCTGTTGTTCTCCAGGCTACATTGGGGTGGTGAACCGGAGTCAGAAGGACATTGATGGTAGGAAGGACATTCGTGCAGCTTTGGCAGCAGAACGGAAGTTCTTTTTGTCTCATCCTGCATACAGACACATGGCAGAGAGGATGGGCACATCTTACCTGCAGAAGACACTAAACCAGGTGTGTGTGTGGGGGGGGGGGGTCAGTTTCCATCTGCATAGTGATCTGTCTGTGGTTTCTTATGTGTGTGTGTATGTATGTGTGTGTGTGTGTGTGTGTGTGTGTGTGTGTGTGCAGCAACTGACCAATCACATTAGAGAAACTCTGCCCGCGTTGCGCAGTAAGCTGCAGAGCCAGCTGCTGTCTTTGGAGAAGGAGGTGGAGGAGTACAAGAACTTTAAACCTGATGATCCGACACGCAAAACTAAAGCTCTGCTGCAGTGAGTACACACACACACACACACACACACACAGCCAGATCAGGCTTTGTGCACGTAGAGTGAACGTTGTGTGACTGTAGGATGGTGCAGCAGTTCGGGGTGGACTTTGAGAAGCGGATCGAGGGTTCTGGCGATCAGGTCGACACTCTGGAACTTTCTGGAGGAGCTCGGATCAATCGCATCTTCCATGAACGATTCCCTTTTGAGCTCGTCAAGGTAACGATGAGTGGTACTGACAAAATACCTCCTTATGAGCAGAGTACAGACAGTGAGGTGTGTGTGTGTGTGTGTGTGTGTGTGTGTGTGTGTGTGTGTGTGTGTGTGTGTGTGTGTGTGTGTGTGTGT
>JAOUQT010000025.1:110432-123106 GCA_025769995.1 Xyliphius kryptos
CATCTCCCCCATCACAAACATTATCACCATCACAAACATCACCACCATTACAAACAGCTCAATCACGAACATCACCCTCATCACACACAACTCCACGATCTTAAACATCACCACTATCGCAAACATCACCCCCATCACAAACATCTCCATCACTAACATCTCCACAGTCACAGACATCTCCACCATCACAAACATCACCACCATCACAAACATGTCCATCATCACCATCGCAAACATTTCCACCATGAAAAACATCAACACCATTACAAACATTGCCAACATCACAAACATTTCCAACATCACCACCATCACCACCATAACAAACATCTCCACCATCACAAACATCTCCACAATCACAAACTTCTCCACCATCACAAACATCACCAACACAATCACCTCCACCATAACAAACCTCTCCACCATCACAAATCTCTCCACCATCAAACATCACCACCATCACAGACATCTCCACCATCACAAACCTCTCCACCATCAAACATCATCCCCATCACAGACATCTCCACCATAACAAACTTCTCCACCATCACAAACCTTTCCACCATCACAAACCTCTCCACCATCACAAACCTCTCCACCATCACAAACATCTCCACCAACACAATCACCTCCACTATCACAAACCTCACCACCATCACAGACATCTCCACCATCACAAACTTCTCCACCATCACAAACATGTGCATTACCATCATCGCAAACATTATCACAATCACAAACATCTCCTCCATCACAAACATCTCCAACATTACCCCCATCAGAAACACCACCACCATCACAGACATCAACTCCATCACAGACATCACCACCATTATAAACATCTCCACCATTAGAACTAGCCAGTCAAAAGCTGTAAAAGCCATGACTAGTTGTTTTTTTTAGAAGTATTAAAGGTCAAAATATTAAACTGATCCTGGCCATAAATGTGTGTGAATGTGTTTGTCACCCCTCTGCCCTGTGACATACTGGTGACCTTCCATCTGTGTGTTCCAACCTTTTATCCAGTGATTGCTGGGCTCGGCTTCGACAGCCTACCAACCCTCATGATCATTATCATTAATATGGAGATTCAAGGCATCTTATTTGAAGATTTGGGGATTAGTTCTGATCTTACAAACACAGAGATAACAGAGGGGCTTAGTTTAATGAGTCTGCATTCGGCCCCTCCCCCAAACCCCATTCCCCACCTCCATTCTCACCCCTGCACCGTTCTTCGTGCTCGGCTCTCTCAGGTCTGGTTGGAGCTGAAGCTCAGCAGCAGCAGCTGATAATGATTAGTTATCTGGAGGAACAGAGAGAGTGGGTGAGGAAGAGAGGGAAGGCCAGATTAAATCTCAGGTCACCAGTGCAGCGCTGTAATCTATTCAGAGACAAACGCCGGGTCTCCAAAGCGCATTTGTTACGCGGCCCTGCGGTTTAACAGCCGCCGTTATGGCATCATTTCTCATCATTAGCCGGCCGAAATCGATGTAGCAACCAGAGGGTCGGTACTGAGAACAAGACCGGGGGTGGAGATCCTCATTGTGTATGTGTGTGTGTGAGACTCTCCAGTGTACAGAAATGAGCGTAAGAACAAAGAAGCTGCAGAAACCAAAACTGTGTTTTATGTAATAACTGATACAATCTCATAATTACTTGTATATACATATATATCATATCACAATGTTGTCAACATGGACAGAAAGACACAGACAGATGGACAGAGACAGACAGAGAGAGACAGACAGATGGGTAAATGGACAGTCAGAGATAGGATGTGAAGACAGAGAGACAGCAGACACAAACACACACACACAATAACTCTGTAGTATTGTACAGGGTATGTACAGTACATATTACTGTTAATTATAAAATATAGGTAAACAGATTATAAGATATATGTCAACGATATGAACAAAGTGACAGTGTGTATGGATTACCTTCTCTGAGGGCATCTATACAGGGAAACCTATACAGTGAACCCTGAGGGTCATGCAGCAGTATCGGCAGGTTTTTTGAGTCCAGTCATTTTAGTGTTTTAATATGCTTGCTGTACACTACACTTGCTCCCTACATAGGGCACTCCATCACAGAAAGGAAAGAGGACCAGTCTAGGGGTTCAACAGGAGGTGTGATATTTCAGACAGATTGTTAGAAAAACATTGTTTAAAGAAGTGAAAATGCGCTGAGTCACTGTGTAAGTTAATTAGCACTTAACATGTAGCACTTAATTAGCTACCTCAGCGCTAAATGGAAGTAAGTGAGCGTTTAAAATGGCAGTGTTTAATTAGATATGGATCACCTACATCTGTGTTCTCTTTATTTATCCTTCAGTAATGCGACGATTCAGTCACGTGAACGGAGATCACCGGATCTAATGATTTAAAGTGTGTGGACACACCACAGTTTATGTTTATCAATAAACGTGTAAAGTATATATGCTCTAAAGTATTGAATTCTGGGTCCAAGTCCACAATCTAATCTGATGAGTTCTGATTCATCTCAGTGCGAAATTAAAGATGAATGATGTTACTGTTTTGTTTCCTTCTCACTGTAGACTGATGGACTGGAACTAAGTGAACACTAACAGAAGGTCCCAGCTGATGCAACCAAATCTGAAAAAAACCTGATGCTAATCAGATTCATTTTACAGTCAAACCCCAGCAATGGGTAGAAAATAGCTCAAAGTGAAACTACAAATTATAATTGTTAGCAAGTAGAGCAGTCCATGCTAACACCACTGATCCTATTTTCAGTGGTCATGAGATTCGAGATCAGTGAGAACACTAAGGAACCATCTGTAAAACCTTATAGAAAGGAAATAAATCCAGTGCTAAGCTGCCATGCTACATGTACATATTAGCATGTTAGCTTAGCTTGCTGTTCTTGCTCCATCTGGAGTCCAGACTGACAGCGTTTCCCCTCAAGACCCAGTTTTAAAGGCCCTCAGCACTCACTCATAGAAGAAGGAGGGCTTTTTAACACCCCCCAACCCCCTGGAGAAATGGGGAAGGAAAGAGGAGGGGCAACTATAGACGAAAAGAGAGAGGGATAATAAAGGCGAGGGCAAGAGGGGCTTCTTCTCTAATTAGCGCTACAGAACCCCAGGGACTAGCCGCGCCCCGAACACACTGCTCTGCTAACGCTGCTGCTTCTTTGTTCCATTATGCATTAACCAGAGAACCAACACGCTAGGGTTTCATTAGAAACACATGTATGCACATGCACACACACACACACACACACTTCAACATACACATAGATATGCTACACACACACGTTAACAAATAGATATGCTGCACGCACACACACACACACACACACACACACACAAAGAGTTCATGCATGCCAGGAGCCATTAAAACAAAAACTGGCAGCACATTCAGACTTTGAGGGAAATAAAGTCGAGCTCAGAGATTTTACTCACAAATACTACCCATAATTCCTCATTTTCCCCCTAGTTTTTCTTAAGTGAGTATCAATCATGTAGCAGCATAGAGGAATTCGTACTCAATCCTCTTTTTAAAGATGACCTTGAAAATGTCTTGAGGGTCTGATCACAACCCCCTCCCCCCATTTTCTATCCACCATGTAGCAGAGCAACGTTATGAAACATCTGTAAATCATTAGGTGACACTGTATAAGGGCATTGTATTAAAACTAAAACATTAACTGTGTTTATAAAAACTAAAGAAAAAAATCTGACTAATGAAGCAAATTTGCCAAAAAAAAACAAAAGCTGTTCATTCAGATTCTCCAGGTTCTTGAAAGAGTGTGTGTATGTGAACTTAGTGTCCTAAATCAACAAAACATTAAACCAGGGTTCTAAACTTTTACTAGCACCTAATTATCAATTAAACTTAGAGATACTCAACGCAAGGCTTGTGAAACCTCATGAAATGCTTAGTAAGTGGAGATGTTCTGAAGTTGGAGCGCATCAAACCAACTAAAACCCAAACAAGGACGTTACATCAAAACGGACAAGATCTTATATTAAATCAATCTGACACAGGGTCTCTGAATGATCTGTATATTTAAAAACAGTAGGAAGTTAGCATGACTACTAACAAAGCTTCTACCTCCCTCTCTGAGGACTTGTCTGCTTCAGATTTACCTGATTGATCCTGAACAAAAGCAGACTTCACTTCTAAAATCACCCTGAAGACTGCTCCCCTTGAGGTCACATATGTTGTTAAATTTGATTCACCAGAGGACAGAAATAAACTCATGTTCTTTCCTGCTATGTATAATGAGACCCAGCCCCCAGAAACCTCCAGGTCCTGATTGAGCTTTAATGACCTGGGATCAGGAAGTGAAAGTCTCCTGGCACAAAGGTGGGATTTCATAAATTAGTGGCTCATCAAGATGTACTGATGCACATAAATAGTTTAACCATCATGTAACATCTGCAACATCTTGTACATTTGCAACATCCTGTAACATCTGCACAATTATGTGACATCTTGTAACATCTGAACCCTCCTGTAACATCATGTGACATCCTGTGACATCTGCACCATCCTGTAACAAAATGTAACATCTGCACTATCCTGTAACATTATGTGACATCATGTAACATCTGCACTATCATGTAACATCATGTAACATCTGCACCATCCTGTAACATCCTGTAACATCTGCACTATCATGTAACATCTGCACCATCCTGTAACATCATGTGACATCCTGTGACATCTGCACCATCCTGTAACATCTGTACTATCCTGTAACATCTGCACCATCCTGTAACATCCGAACCATCATGTAACATCCTATAACATCTGCACCATCCTGTAACATCATGCAACATCTGCACCACCATTTAACATCAGCACCATCCTGTAACATCTGCACCATCCTGTAACATCATGCAACATCTGCACTACCATTTAACATTTGCACCATCCTGTAACATCTGCCCCATCATGTAACATTTGCACCATCCTGTAACATCTGCACCATCATGTAACATTTTTACTGTCAAGCTATATTCTTTATCACTCTAACTCTGTGATGTCTCTGTGTGTGTGTCTGTGTGTGTGCATGTGAGTCTGATAAATAGGATGTGTGCTGTATAGGAACCGAGCCCTGGTGCTCATGGCTCGTTTACTTTTCGCTGCACTCACTTGCTCATTGTGCTCTCTCAGAGACACACACACACACACTTACAGAGAGAGAACATCGGGAAATGCAGTGAGTAGTACAATACATACAAAGAGTGAAGGACATTCACTCTGAATAAAAAGCAACCTCAAATTCTTGTGTAAAGTGGAGGTGAGTGGATGACGGAGCAGCTGTGTCTGAAATCAGAAGGGCTGTTCTTATAATTTAGGTACAAAAGTGTTAGTATGTGAGGGAGAAGAGGATGCAGGAGGATGTTTTGGTAAATGATGGTGTTTATGAGACTAATTAAACTCCTGATGTCACTGGGAGTAACGTTGATGTACAAATCACTAAACTCTATTCATTTGCAGCCAATTAGTGGCAGAGGAAGTGACAGCTCAGTGTGAGAGACGCCGCCGCCGCTGCCATCACCGCCACCACCACCTCCACCGCACTTCCTCTCCTGCATCTGATCTTTATTTCCGTTTATTCTTTTTTTCAGACCAATCAGAGTGGATCTGCTGACAACCGCGACAGATCCGTAGGAGTGTAAACAACCTCTCCAACATGTCTACCTGTGTGTGTGTGTGTGTGTGTTTATGAGCGAGAGAGAGGGGTAAAGAGACAAAGAGAGAGGGAGAGAATTTCCAGCTGTCTTGGTGTCAGCGAGCAAGACGCGAGGCCTCACGGGACGACGGAGGAACAAGATGTCGCCTGTCGTGTGAAGCGCATCTGAAAATAAATAACAACCTCCATGATTTGAGTTTAGTGACAACCGTGTTGTTTTATTTATTTCATTCTTTATTTGGAGACTGATGGAGCTCCTGTCCTCCGGGAGAACTCATCTCTCTCCTGTAGCAGATGCACCGCAGAGCAGCACACACACACACCTCACTTCAGTTCTTTCATTCTGTCTCTGAGCAAAAATAAAAATACTCAGGAGAATTTCCTCCATAAGCCCTAACGAGCATGTGACAGGAAGTGCTGAGCTTCAATCAATTAGCATCCCGATGACACTGGTTAAACCAATCAATAAAAATAAACATTTCTTTATTTGTCTTTTAATTATATTATCTATGCTGTAGTACTGATAAAATCAAATCACATGTACTGCCACACCAGGGTCATGTACCTGCCTGAGACGAACAAGGCATCACTGCAGCCTGCAGTTAATCAGAATGAGAATACCAATCCCCAGGAGAAAATTGCCAATATTACAGTAGCTCAAATTGTATAGTACAAAATATATACAATAAAAATAAAGTAAGAATAAAGTTGCTGAAGAGTAAAAACACTTTTAATATCAATGGAGGGCTTAAATAAACAAAATGGACCAATCTGAAACTAGAACTAACAATTCTAAAACTTAAGGGCATACCTCAGCACAAAAGTTACACAGACAGTTTGGGTGCGGATATTTTAATCTATACAATATTAATACATTAACAAACACATAAGTAGAGAGGACAACGTTAATACTGATTCAAACCCCACCCCCTCTTTCTCCACAGAAACTCCACCCCCTCTGTCTCCACTCAAACCCCATCCTCACTGTCTCCACAGCAACCCTGCCCTCTCTGTCTCCCCAGAAACCCCGCCCTTTCTGTCTCTACAGGAAGTGCGTTGAATTCATTTATTCACTCTAAAATGTGTACTCAGAAATGAGTCTGACATTTACTCTGTTTATTTTATTTACATTATATTTTTTTCTACTTCATTTAAAGTCAGTTTTGTGCCAGACTTTGGTCAGTTTATTATATTATAAACCAGTATAAAAATAAAACATGATTACATTACACTCCCGGTTCCACTTATAGATTTATTTTTCTTGATGTAAGACAGCCATGCTTTGCTAAATGCTAATGCTAATAGTACACATCTGCAAGTTATCAGAACCTTAAGAGCAACAACACAATCTGTATGTGTGCAGTAATCAACTGAAGGAGCAGTAAAGAGAGTCAGCTGTGGAGAAGCTGTAGAGCTTCTGAGGTCACGGTGTATGTGTGTGTGTCCATACTGTAATGTTTAGCTGTATGATAAGGATCAATGGAATATTGTTTCAGAATCAGTAAAGTTCAGAGATGGACTGATAAACGGGGTGTTTTTTTTTTCTTTCTTACTTTAATGGGAAAGGCTACAGGATTCCCCAACTCTGATTGGGAAGAGCAACTTAGATAAAAATGAATAATTTAATGACCTTTCTATTTTTCTATCTCTCAGTCTCACTCTCTCTTTCTCTCACCCCTAATATTTAATGAAGTTATTAAAGGACTCATTCTTATTTATTAGATGTTAACCACAGAGTGCACCTCATGATGTTGCTGTTAATGATCTGTCTGTCGCTTTCTCTCTCTCTCGCCCATTCTCTCACACGCCGTCCGTCTTTATGTGGAGGATTTAGCTGTAGAATGGAGTAACAGAGGGTGGAGGGGGCTCAGGGGAACAGCCGCAGTGAGGCAGACAAATAGCCGCTGACAGGTGTGTGATTAAATCAAAGCTACAGCCTTAAGTGCTGAAGTATCGGCCTGTCACTTGCAATCTACTGTACTGTGACATCAGCATAGCGCGCACACACACACACACACACACACATTGTATTGTATGTGTGTGTGTGTGTGTGCGTAAATGATGATTAGCTTCATTTCTGTATAATCAGGCGCTATCTCAGGGCAATGCTAACTTAAACTGCTCATGCAGCTGGAGCTGTGAAGGTTATTTGAAGGTTGGAGGAGGAAGTGAGTTTATCTTCATCATCACCCTGTAAAATTTTATCTTGAAGTATAAAACACAAGAAGACAGGAGCAGGAGAATGAGGGCCTGTTCACAGCAGATTAACCCGCTTAGCCTGAGCCTAGCATGAGTGCTATGGGTCAGTTTATTGTGAGGTATCTTTTTTTAGTTCTAACTGAAGTTAGGAAACACGTTCCACCACATCCGATGTTAGCTCCGTCAGGGTGAAGGAGCTATGTATGCTAACAGTTATAATAGGTTTGGTCATCACTGATAATGCTGATTGTGGGGATTTCGTTGCCATGTCTCATGTCTTTTTTTTTATTTCAGGAAGAGTTCTGCGAAATGCTGCTCTTATGACCTGAATGTTTTGAGTTTGAAGCTTTATTGCTAATCCCTTGAAACCTTCCTTTAGCAGCATTACTCTGCTCTTCTCTTTCAACAGGCTACATTTTGGCTTTAGCATCGCCGTGTGGCCGATTTCTCTTTTTGAAATCCCACAACAGAGAGCCATAACATTCTATCGCTTCAGCACTCATCTTTCACGCTCCTCCTGAGACCACAGTGCTAATGCTCTTCCTGGCCACTAACTTTACTTCCTGGAAGTGCAGATCTCTCGCGGCCCATCAGATGGTGCATTAGCACAGACAGATAGCTGGATGTAGAGAGGAGGTGCAGGGGGAATGGGGGAGTGGATGTGTGTGGTTTTCCTGATGAATTACTCATTTCTGCCTGTGGCATCAAACGCAGTTCCCTTCCTTGTTCCCTTGTTCCAGAGACCCCACAGGCTTAGCTACATTAGCGTTTCAAATGCTAACGCTGAGCAACAAAAAAATTCTGAGGGGATGGGGGGGATTATTCGCCTCCATCATCTGCTTTGATCAGTAGGTGCCTAATAGTTTCTACTATATTACTGGAGCCTCTTGGTGAAATCTTCTGTATGTTTGGTATAATGGAGGTTAATGTGGTGATGAGTGTCAACTGCGTGGAAATGAAGAGGGTCATCGACGAGGGAACATTAAAAACAATCTTCTCTTCACGAGCCTTTATCCACAGAGAGTAGAAATAAATGGCTCATTTGAAGAGATGTGCAATGCTGAGCCTCTTCCTCTCCCAGCTGCCATTCGCCATCAAATTATAACACTTCTATGAACTTGATTCCCTCGCTAGTGGTTACAAATTAGTCCATTAAGTTGCCCTTTCTCTCCTGTGAGCTCGAGAGAGAGAATTAGAGAGAGTGAGAGAGAAACAGGAACAGAGACAAAGAGACAGACATACAGCCAAACCACAATCTGAGGGAATCAGCTGCAGTTTAAAACCAAAAAAAAAAAAAAACAGTCACAGAGAATCGGCGGTCGTTACTCATTAGGGTCTCCTGGTCCTATAACAGCAGCATCATCTCATTATCTGTAATAATAATGACAGTCGATGCTCCATCATCTGTTACACTGCGTTTGAACCCTTACTATCTGTCTATAAACTCTAATGAGGGTCAGAAGAGGGAAACCAAATGGATTCGGACCGTCATGAAGATCCATCAGGTGCTTAACAAACAGGTTGCAGTGCACAGGAGAGACAGACAGGTGTGAGACATTTCACTTTTTAAAATAAATATCTATTAAAGAGATGCTGCATCATTTAAAAAGAACCAATTTGGAACCAGTGACTACAATTTTGAATACATTTTTAAAAATGAATTAATCAGACATTTGGATATTTAATGATCTGTTCATGGTGTTGTTCATTGATCAATATGGTTTATGGATGGATTTTATAAATGATGAGGGATGTTCATACCTGTATTTGTCGCAAGTTATCTGTCTTACTCTCTCTCGCTCTCTTTTTCTCTCTCTCTGATGGCAGGTTTCCTATTTTTTGCTGTGACCCTGCCAGTAGTTCAGACAGCTTCTAGTGTGCGTATCTGATTAATTGGTTCTGCGCCTCGTTTTGCACCGACGGCTAATGAAATCACGTAGGAATTAAGCCGTTAAGGGGCCAAACATTTCTCCTTGGCTCATCTTAACAAGCCTGGAAAGCAGCAGTGCACACACACACACACACACACACACACCATTTCTCCCGAGCCTTGCCAGCAGCAGCTTGCATCCAAGATGTTCAAAAAAAGGCCGAGAGACTGAATTTAATCAGGGGAAAAAAACGGAGTTGGATAGAAGTGTACAAGATCCAAGGGTTTGAGACGGCATGGGGGAGGGAAGGAGGGGGGCAACCGAGGGAACCGGAGGGAGTGTGGGCTGAATTTAACAAGCGGGGGGAACCTTGTAGATTTAAAGGCGCTGGTAAAAATTTATGGAAGCACATTTGGAACAAGGCCACAGTGAACAGCTTGGCCAGCCCAGTATAATAATCCCCGCGCAATTTTTCACCCAATATTTTATCAATAAAAAAGCGCTTAAAGAAGCCACGGCGGACGCCATCTGGAACCGCCGCATCGTTCCCTAAATCCTGCCGTCGTTAAAACACTTCCTGGCAGCCATGTGCATATGAAAGAGTGAGAGACAGAGAGACAGAGAGAAGGGGAAAAATCTGTAAACGCTTCTCTGCTCAAAAAAATCATCATCTGATCCATCATCATCATCATCATCATCATCATCATCATCATCATCAGGAACAGACAGAGGAAAATCCTCGACATGTCCGGAACTTATTAAATTATCTATTTTTGCAGATATTTATTTATTTATTTATTTATTCCCCACTCTCCCACTGGAAATCCCGCGGGTCAACATGGTTCGGCTTTTACTTCGTACTCGGGTTTCACCAGAGGAGATTACAGATACAGCGTCGAGGACCGTCCAGGTTCATGTTTGGCACACAACTGATCATTCACATGTTACAGATTGGCTAGAGGCGTGGCATGGTGAAGCAGTGGCTAGCAAAGTTTGCTCACAGCAACAACACCTAGGACATTTCTGTCTGTAAATCTATCTTTCTGTGGATCTTTACGAAATCAAGCTTGAACGACAGCATGATGGTGGGGTTCTCCAGTTTCCTCCCAATGTCTATAATGTATATACCAGTGCCCACGGCGTATTCCTCATCTCATGCACATTCTTTCCGAAATGCCAAAGTTTAAGATTAATAAATAATAAATACAGTTTAATTCATTATTTTACTTATTTTCACTAATAGCTACAGTTTATCTTTTAGCTCGGTTAGCTTTCTGCCTTTTAGCTCAGTTAGCTTTCTGCCTTTTAGCTTGGTTAGCTTTCTGACTTTTAGCTCGGTTAGCTTTCTCACTTTTAGCTCGGTTAGCTTTCTGACTTTTAGCTCGGTTAGCTTTCTGATTTTTAGCTCGGTTAGCGTTCTGCCTTTTAGCTCGGTTAGCTCTCTGACTTTTAGCTCGGTTAGCTCTCTGCCTTTTAGCTCAGTTAGCTTTCTGACTTTTAGCTCAGTTAGCTTTCTGACTTTTAGCTCAGTTAGTTTTTGCCTTTTGGGTTTCTTAGCTTTGCTTCTTGGTTCGTCTTTAGCCTTTTACTCAGTAAGCTTACAACCTTTTAGCTTGGTTCCCTTGCAGACTTTTACCCTTTTACCCTGGTTAGCTTTCTACCTTTTAGTTTGGTTAGCTCTCTGCCTCTTGTCTCGTTAGATAGATAGAAACTTTATTAAACCAGAGGAAAAGGGTCTCTTCATTTCTAGCTCGATGAGCTTTCCTACACTTTTGGAGGATGGAGAGGGTTCGGCATGCAGGTTAATGTGGTGGGGTTGTGCAGCGCTCTGCACTTGGAGCGGCGTCTACCCCTGAAGCCTCTGAGGCACGTCACACTCGTTTACTCGTTTGGCAGCCATCCCTCCATCCATTGCGGCATATTCCGTCTGTCAGGGCCATGTGTTAGCGCTCTTCAGAGCCTCCGCCAGCTGCCTCTCGATGACTGCAGCGGGATTGCGCTAATGAAGTCAAATTAATTTAATCGAGGCCCCGTCTAACCTACCCACTCTGCCAGCAGGGAGGGGAATTTTTATGCCAAGGCTCCAAAAAGAGAAAGAGAAAAAAAATCCTGTCAGAACTCATAAAGTGCACACGCCGGTTCAAGAACCGGAGAGTCGCTAGTAGGCAACTAGCGGCTAAATTACACTTAAAGGAGCTTTGGTGTGTTAAGGTTCCTCAGAAGGGCTGTAAAATAAATCCAGAGAGACCACATTTCCTTGACTTCCCAGGTCATTAAAACTGCTAAAAAGAGAAAATCTGAGCACAAAATGAGCGCTAGTGGCTAGCTGGTGTCATTACGACACACTTCCCATTTCCCCCCTGTGACTCTAAACCCACTGTAAACTTTAATATGAGTATTATGATTATTTCTTCCCTGCACCTCTCCCCTCTATGGAACTGATCAAAGCAGACTTTTTCCCAACTTGATCACCAGATAATTGAAAGCAGACGTGTGTTTTGGCACTCGGTTTTTTTTCCATTTGTCCTTCGGGGTCTTGCTTTTTTCACTTTTCTTTTTTTCTACTCCTGTGTTTTCTTTTTAATTCATCACCTGCACTAAAACGAGACAGCACGAGCCGAGACGACGGCGCTTTACATGATAATCTCCAGATTACATGCTATACATAATTTTAGCTCTGGCGCTACGTTTTCAACCTTGGAGTTTAAGGAGAAATATCCAAAAACATGGAGCCCAGTAGCTTTTAAACATCTTCTTCTCCATCTTTCGGCTTTTCCTTGTCACCAGCAGCACACCACAGCAAGTCCCTCGCATTACGATCTGGCAAGGTTTTACACCGGATGCCCTTCCTGGCGTAACCCTCAACCCTTCGGGCTTAGGAAAGAACAATTTAGCTTCTCCAATTAACCTATCATGTAAATTTGCTGTTTGAATGTT
>JAOUQT010000025.1:224064-235331 GCA_025769995.1 Xyliphius kryptos
AAAGAAACAAACAGGTGAGTGTGTGTGTGTGTGTGTGTGTGTGAAACGAGTGTAATACAGAAAGACAGGTGATAAAGGGTGAAGGAAATAAACAGAGACAGAAAAATAAAGATAGAAGACAAGGGACAAGAGAGGGGGGTAAAGTTATACGGAAAGAATGACCAAACAGGAAAGAGAGGAGGGAGTAAGAAGGAAAGTGAGTAAGAGCATAAAGTGTTGGGGAGGAAAGATAGAGATCAGAGCGAGGAAGAGGAAGAGTGAGAATAAGAGACAGAGAGAAGAAATGTGAGGGAAGAAAGCAGGAGAGAGAGAAAGTATAAGTCGCATTCGTACCTCATATCCATCTTCCCTGGTCCCATTCCTCTCCTTGCACCGCGATCCATTGGTGGTCCCCCACGGCTTCCTCCCCTGAAACAGCCTCCACGCATTCCCCCTGGGCCCCCGCGATCCATCCCTCTGCCCCCACGCATCATTCCGCCTCTGCCCCTTTCTCCACCTGAACAAAAGTAAACACAGTGAACCAGCTGTGTTTCAGAACACACACACACAATCATGGAAAAGCATGAAATTAATAAAAAAAAAATTTTAATTGCTTTAAATCAGAGGGACAGCTGCAGTGTCTCGGCCCGGGTGCAAGTGGAGTTAAGCAACCCAACACCGGAGCTTGTGGGGCTTGAACCCATGACATTCTAAGTAACAGTGCGACTACGCAGTGGTTGAACGAACAACTAACGCTCAACACTGACTCATTACTCCTGGAATTAGTGCAGTGCATTATGGGAAAGAGAACAGATCACTGCAGTATCTGATGAACTGTGGCACAATTCTAGCATTTTAAATAAAGTGTCCTCCGTCTCTCATGACGCAAACAACGATACAAACATTAGTCTGAATTTAACTTCAATTCTCCTGGAACCAGGAAACTCAAGCAAACTCCACACATTGCCCATGTCACCTAAAAGTGGGATAGAACCCAGGTCTTTACTGCTGTAAGGAGACAGCACTACAAACTGTAGGTGAAGAGCGAGTGCAGGAACCGTACTCCTTCCACATCACTGAACCTGAGTGTTCCAGTTTAAACCAGTTCATTACTACCACCACTGGGATTTTCTTAATTTGGTCTTCCACATCGGGTAAAGGACAGTGTCCCAATAATATGCTTTAAGATCTTAGCCAGGCTATGTGGGCACAGAAATGCACCCGTGTGTGTGATTTAATACCTGGTGGAGGTGCCATGCCCTCAGGTCTTGGAGCTCTGCACTGGTTACACTCTGTCCTCCAGGCAAAGTTCTGGTTCCCGCAACCACTGTTCAAAACAAACGACAGGAGATGTATTACAAAAAAACACTGAACACACACACACACACTGAACAACTCGAGTAAGCCGTGTGCGGCAAGAGAAAAACGTACGGGTTGGGACAATCCCAGTCTCCGGCTCGCTTCAGCACATTGTTGGGTCCTGGGGGCCCTCCCCAAGCCATGGCACCCCGAGGACCACCTCGAGGAGGAAATCCACCTCGGTCACCGCCTCGTCCCATCATACCTTTAAACAAAAACACACACAATAAACACCTGGAATAAAAGTTGTACTAAAGACAGAAAAATGTAGTGTTTAGTTGGAATCAGTGATGAGATCAAAGGATTTAATCTCAGTAACTACCTCCACGGTCCATCATGTTCGGTCCGCCCCTCATGGGCATTCCTCCCCTCATGAACCCAGGAACTGCTTTCCTCCTGGCCATAGACACTTTCAGTTTTTGCCCCTGGAACTCTTTACCTGGACGGACAGAAACAATGTTAGGGAACAGCGCTGGAGGTTTAACTGGTTTTTTTTTTAGAGAGATGTGGCGCGGAGAGAGAAATAAAAGCACGTGCATCTTGTAAAAGCATTAGAGGAAGAGTATAAAATACATCATGAGCTCAACTGTGGGGTTTTAAAGATAGTTATAACGTTTTAAACAGATAACAGGGGGTTAATGACTGACCGTTAAAGTGCTCCACGGCAGCTCTGGCACAGGAAGGCTCGTCGTAGGACAGGGTGGCATCTCCCTTGGGTTTGCCAGAGTCTTTATCCGTGTAGATGTTGATTGCCGACTGGTTCAGGCGCCGGTTTATCTGCACACAAAGATGGAGTTCAAATTTACACTAAATCACCTTGTTCATTGTGTAATATACACACTACTGAGTCTACTGCATGTTTTTGTACTGGGAGGAAACCCACAGACACAGGGAGAACATGCAAAATCCACAAAGAAAAGGACCCATGCAGGAATTGAGATGTGGCAGTGGTACCAATGGCACTGCCATGCTGCCCATCATGACTGGCGTTACAACATTCAGAATATCTCCAGTTGTTTTTGTACATCCTAGGTGTGGAAGAGTGAATATTTCATCCTCAAATGCACCGCAGTCAAGTTTGAGGCATTGTTTATTTTATTGTAAACTCAAAACCTACTTTAACTGCGGACTGCACCTGCGTCACCTGCGCAAAGGGGAAGAGATGTTTGTTTGAGGTGCGGGAAGTAGGAGGAAGAGGAGGAGATGTTTGTTTGCTGTGCAGGAAGTAGGAGGAAGAGTTGACAGAAAATATGGACTGTGTAGGAGCATTTGAGAGTAAACAGCAGAACACCACCGTGACGAATATTCGTTACACAGCCCTTACATCCCACAAGCGCACCTCCCCCACACTGCATCAACTCCCACACCACACAATTGAGCAGAGAACCCGAGACACGGTAAAATTAACCATGTACAAATCAATGCGATTAACTTTAATGTTCTACAGCAACAATGACCACCAACATGGCCACGCGCAGAGAGAACGCTACATCAGTAAGGGATCTGTTAATTATGACAAATGCCTGTCTAGTTCATTACGATGGTGAAATGAGGGAAATTTCATGCATGAACTCCAGGCTCCGGCTTAAATATTCTTGAATTTAAACAATGTTTATGCCATTTTTATTCAATGTCTTATTTTTGCTACAAGAATTAAGTTAAAAGTCATTTATTTAGATTAAATCGTTATTTGTGTAAAACAAGAAAACTGAAATGTCTTATTTTCTTATTGCACTTATTTCTCTTTAAATGAATTTCCATCACAATAATCCATCACAATAATCCATCACAATACTCCATCACTAAAATAAAAGGAACAATTTCATGTCCTCACCCTGATGGAGCCGCAGTGTTTAAAGAAATCCTCCATGTCGGAAAGCGTGACCTTCTCAGTCAAGCCCGTGATGTAGATGGTACTGTTCTCAGAGTCGTCCTGCTCGCCCGAGTGTCCTGAGAAAACATGAACATGCTTATTTCTAAACAAATCTAAATGAATAAGGAAGTTGGAGAAAAACAAGTATTGGGCACTCACCCTCCATTCCGGGTCCTGGTGGTCCCAGGTTCAGAGATTCAGAAGAGACAAATGGGGAAAGAAGGGAGAGAGAAATGCATTATGTACAACAGGAAGAAACATGAGTAGCAGCAGAATTTTATAGATTTGCTGGATGTATAATCACGTAGTTCACATTTTAAATGTTTCCCCTCATAGAAGCATTTTAATAATAATACATCCCAAGGACACGGGTTCAAATAAACCCTCCGTAAAAAAAATATGGAACCCCCGCTTTAAAATAAATCTGACACCGAAAGTGACAGAAACTGTGTCAGTTATAAATGAATAAACTCAAGACTAAACCAGTGTAATACTCTGTAGTAACTTACCACCAGGCTTACTGAAGCCACCTCTGTCTCCAGCCATGCTACGAATGAAGATAGGTGAAATTCCATTTAGTCTCGAACCATGGGGACTTGAACAGTGCATCGATACAACGCTCCCTCAATTTATTTTATACAAAATTAAACCCACAATACACCATGTTGCACAGGTTTGCTGGTAATTTGAGCTAAATTATTTAAAAACAACAAAAAGCATAGGATATGAACCTTAAATACAAACAATCCAACTTTCAATATGAAATAATAATCCAGTGGTGGATTAAAAAAAAAAAGACAAGATTTAAAAGTAATACAGGTAATTTATTAAAATCAAAAAGTTACCCTTTAATTCTGTATATAAATAAATAAAAGTACAGGGACTTGCATTAATCTTGTGCAGTGTTTTACAACTCGAATATAATCACAAAAATATCCAACACGGAACACGTGTACGTTTTATTCACTCTCGCTGCAGCCAATGTGGATAACCAAAAGGGCCGAGCTGCTTTTCTCTTTCCAATGTGGATAACCAAAAGGGCCGAGCTGCTTTTCTCTTTCCAATGTTGTTGACCAATGTTATCAAAAACAATTTAAAGGGTTACGTATTAAAATTATACATATAACAAGTTAAGAATTAGGTGATTCCCAACGCTTGCTGATTCTGCACACTATTAATAGCATAGTCCGTCAGATTCTCACGATCAGTGCATCTCTAACAAATCTGAGTACAGTCTTAAACAAAAAAATTACATCTAAAAGAAAAGGGAGGGGGAAAAGACTAAAAAGGGTTTTAAAATCTTGAATTCATCGAGTTCCCCTTCACCCTGTGAGCTGCTGGCTTTGATACGGAAAGAAGCACCTAAAGTTACCTGTAGTATACAAATATGACAGTGTTAAAATACTTAGTGAACACAGCCCATATGGAAACACTGAAAGCTGCAACCTCAGAGCTTCAAGTGTTTCCAAACATTACAACATTGTGAAATCACATCTCTGCTGGACACAAAAGTGAAGGTTATAAACACTGAGGTAAACACTGTACAGGTGTCCACGATTACACGTTTATATTTGGAATAAAAATGAAGAGAAAGTTACTAACTTGTACACAGACGTCAGGATCCTCTTCGTGATGGTTCAAACTTTCTTGATGTTGACCAAGTTAACCCGACTCTTACTAGCGTTAGGATTTAGAGTCTAGTTTAAAAGTGCTGACTAATCTATTAGAATGTATACTCGCTCTATAACAAACAAATCTCCACTAACTTATTTATTGCACAGTTCATAAACATTCCTCTTTATTTTAATGTTCAACTGTATTTCAGCCAATCAAACAGTTCAGAGTTGGATCCAAGAGTTCAGCCAATTCCAACATTATAGAAGAAAAAATACTCTTCAAAATAACTAAATTCAACCTAGTAATAGTATTTATTTTCATTTATTCATCTGCTCTTCAATTCTTTCAAAAGTTCATTTCCAAAAAAAAAAAAAAATAAACCCCAAACTCAAGCATATAAAGGATTTTAAAAACTTTTCCCTCTTTAGATGTAAAAATCAATGATTTCATTGCCATGGCAACTGTTTAAGATGTTAAAGGGCATCACATCACCAGGATTTAATTTACACCCATCATTCCAGGGTATTATTCCTTATAGAGGAAAGTGGAACTGGTCATGATTAAACATTAAAGAACAGACTGGATGAACTTTGTCGCACCTAACCAAGGGGGACATTTTTCTAGTCCCATTGGGGGAAAACACCCACAAACAAATCTAATTAGTTCTATAATACTGAGATGTATTTATTATTATTTAGAAGAACCTGTGCTCATAGAGGTACCCACTACCCCTAGCCCAGCAGCAGAGCAGTAAACATTTAAACCCCAAATAAGAGAATAAACTCATGTACAACCACTATTGAGATTTTATAAGATGTATTTGGATGCCGTCAAAAGCTCAATGATAATTGAGGAAGTAGCTGATGTGGAAAGTGGATCACTTGTTACTACACAGCAGATTTGCCCCTTTACATTTAACCCAGATATTTCACAGTACTGGAAATTGAACTGAAGACCTTTCGGGCACAAGCCAGCAAATGCCCAACTGCTACGACCTTCATCAGCATAAATCACCAGTAAATGAACCCCTTGAATTGTAAGGAGCAATAAAGTTTAAAAATAATTAAACACACAAAAATAAAACCCCTCTATAAAAAGGCACCAGAATATTTTCCACTTAATATCAGAATGAAACACCTGCAAACTCCACATGAAGCTCAATTAACATCTGAATCTGTATAACCTTTCAGAAAGTCTTAATATTTTCACATGACTGGGACTCCACACTGGGCTTTAGCTGAATATCTGCAGAACCAGCAAATCTGTGCTTATAACAACTGCTTTGTGCACACCTGGATTCCTAAGGTGACACGAGAGCCAATTAAAGAGATTGTGAGATTGTGCACTTGCAGCGCCCACATTCAAGGACAAAGGCGTGTGTAATGAACACAATTTTACTGCCCCAAACAGCCTAGAATTCGATTTAACCAGATCTCTTATAACGGGATGGGCAGAGATGTTCAAATAAGTGCCAAGCATTTAGAAATGTTGCATGGTGAAGAATGAGTCCCTCTTTGTTGAGGCTGTTTGGGGGTTAAGAGGTGGAACCCTGTTGCAATGAGTAAGGTGTCAGAACTTACCCCATTCCTCGACCCATAGGGCCACGACCACGAGGTCCACCACGCATCGCTTGCCTGTCGTAACCACCACGACCACCAGCACCGTCTCCGGAGTAACCTCCATGCTGAGAGCTGCCATAACCACTGCTCACTCCGCCTTGATTGTAACCACCTGAACCATGTAGCAGATTCCAGTAGAATCATTACACCAGTGTCTAGCATTCCATTAGTTAAGTCTCATTATAGAACATGGTTTACGGAAGCCGTTAGTAATTTTCAACACTGATCAGCTTACTAACCGTAGTGTCCAGACTGGTCATAACTGCTCTGAGCTCCAGGTTGGCTGTAGGTGGGCTGACTGTAAGAGCCATTAGATGGAGGAGGGTAGGCTGCAGATGGTGGCTGCTGGGGTGGGCCCTGAGCATATGCCTGCTGTTGCCCTCCGTAGGCTGGCTGCTGAGCCTGGTAGCCACCCTGAGTGTAGGCGGGCTGAGTGCTAGTGCTGTAACTAAAAAGAAACCAAAAGACCATCAGTAAACAGACATGGAGCAGCACAGTTACCCCCACTGTTAATGCAGAATGCTCCTCTGTACCTCTGTGGAGTCGATGTCGCCTGCTGGCTGTATCCCGAGTAAGCAGTCTGTGCCGTGTATCCCGGCTGTGTTCCGTATGATGCCTGAGTGGCAGCAGGCGCAGCAGCCGTGTTGGCATAGCTGCTAGCAGCGTAAGCCTGACCAGGCTGAGTGTAGCTTTGAGCTCCAGCCTGAGCAGTTCCGTAAGCAGCTGGAGGAACGCAGAAACAGTGTAAAATGAAAAGCTACACCAACACACATGAACATGGACACTATTCATTTCACTGTGGCTCAGACCTGGTGCAGTGGATTGCCCATATGAAGCTGCATATTGTTGTGTGTATCCTGCAGCAGAGGGGGCAGTTTGGCCATAAGCAGTGTCGGTGGCAGCGGGCTGGGCGTATGAGCTGTAATCCTGCTGAGCATAACCCTGCTGATATAGCACAGGTCAGGAATATTAATTACATACAGATGTGCACATTTAAACACCCACCACCACTAGAGAGTCTTTAGAAAATCCCCACTGGCTTTTAGCAATACTTATTTTCTTGTGAGAATTCTGAAGCATCAGTTTAATTCTGAACATACCTGTGCTGTTTGCGCGTAACCCTGAGCAGGCTGAGCTGCATACGAGCCGTACCTGAGGAAAGAAGGAAGCAAACTGAGTGCGTGGCAGCAGCCACATCAACGTTATCATGAAATCGTGACACAATGCCAGATTTGATTGCGACTGGACACAAGTCACCGATTAAATTTTGTACATCATTAGATACATGATTACAAGACTAACTAGGTCGACATTTACAGAGGGGTTTGTCTGATTTTATTCTGAAACCAAAATAAGTGTTTTTTGCTCCGAGGGGGAACAATAATCTAACGTTCCTTTCACACATGCACGGTAATCGTGAAATGTTCAGGAACATCATCGTCACAGAAACGTCTGCAGTGTACATTTCCCATCATGCAATATGTACAGCACTCACTGTCCCTTGTCTAAGCACAAGGAACATTTCCTCTAATGAATGCGCCTCCATGGGTAACGTGTTATTTGCGAAGGAGCAAATCTCCAGACCCGATATTGCATAATTTCCCAGAATTCATGGGTAAAAAAGACTATAAATCAGAATAGGCGATATTTTATTAAAAAGCACACCAAGCTGTTATTTAAAAGTTACCAGAGTTGTGGTGCAAGAGGAATAAAACACTTATATTCGGATGACGCGAGTGAAAACACTTACGCTTGTTGGGCACCTGTCTGGTTGTAGCCAGTGTAATCTGTAAAACAGAAAGCCAAGCAATGAAGATTAGAAATTATTGGAATTAACTGGAAAACCAGACAGTTCTTCCACTTCCATTACACTAAATTCCCAACAGCCTCCATTATGTGTTCAATTACATGTACTCATACTCAAGCCCAGTTGTGCCCCTTTCAATGACATGGTCACATCACTCATAACACAAACAGTATCATATTACATTACCATCTGGGTAGTTTTTACACTCAATCCTACTTAACTCATCTGCCACTTTATTAGGTACACATGTTCAACTGCTAATCGCGTGTCTGCAACTCAATGCATTTAATCGTGTAGAGGCGGTCAGAAAAATGTTGATCTATTGGGATTTTCACAACCTAGCGAGAAAACTTTCCAGTAAGGGACAGTTGTGTAGATGAAAATGACGTTGTTGATGCACCATTTTCAAAAGTATTCGCTCACGTGCCTTGACTCATATGAGCTAATCTATAAAGTTCAATGACATCGGTCCCTTTGCAGCTAAAACAGCTTCAACTCTTCTGGGAAGACTGTACATGAGGTTTAGGAGTGTGTCTTGTGGGAATTTTTGACCATTTTTCCAGAAGCACATGTGAGGTCACACACTGAGGTTGGACAAGAACCTGGTTCTCAGTCTCCACTAATTCCCAAAGATGTTCCATCAGGTTAAGGACAGGACATGGACCTTGCTTTGTGCACAGTCATGTTAGAAGAGGAAAGGGTTAGATCCAAACTGTTCCCACAATGTTAGAAGTATGAAATTGTCCAAAACAATTGGCATGCAAAAATTTTTACACACCTGTGACCAGTGAAGTGATTTGGACCCCCGATTCCCATAATTTGGATGGGTGAGCAAATACTTTTGGACATAGTGTGTTAGTAAGACTGGTGTAAAACAATAGAATGACAACAGTAACTCAAACAACCACTGGATACAACCAAGGAATGTAGAACACCATCTCTGTGGAACTTATATCAAAGAATTAGAGACGTTCTGAAGACAAAAGGAGTCGAAACAAGGTGTACAAACAAGGGGTACAAACAAGGTGTACCTAATAAGTGACCAGAGAGTATACCGTGTTAATTACAGTGAGGAAATGGGTCTTGCAAATGCTGTTTAAAAACAGAGGTGGATAGGTTTGCATCGTGTGTGTGTGTAGGGGCAGCACAAAGCTCGGTGTGCTCCAAGTAAACCCCAGAATGGCTTCAATTAAAAAAGAAAAAACTTTCACTACAGGAACAATGAGTTATGTATTATAATATATAAGCATTATTAATCTTTTCATTCAAATAGTGTTTCAACTTCCATTATATTTAAAACCACTAGGTTGTGTGCGTACTCGTTCATGAGGTCGTGCGTGCGCGCTCACCGTATTGTGCCCGCGCGCGCTCACGCACTTACCACCAGATTTATCCGGTTTGATTGTGGTACGCGGCGGGAAAAAAATACAACCAAAACATTACAATAACGCAAATATTATGACCAACTTTAAAACATTATTTTACTTTTAAATGTTATTTACCATTAAATGTTATTAAAACAACGTTTAAGACGGTTTAATAAATCTAACGGGCTAGCCGATTAGCAGCTAGGCTACGCCGCGCGGTGACCGAACAAAACATTTATTTTAAATCGTCGAATTTTCTCGCCACGTTCAAGCAAATGATATTTGTCCACAAACAAAGCCACTATATCCCGAACACATGAAACACAACTCTAAACTATTATCTATTACTTAAAAAATATTTAATAATAATTTCAAAGCTGATAGAAACCGCACTCACTTGTAACTGACGCCATTTTCGCTGCTACCGAGAGAACACGTCCAGAGCGCATGCGCGGTTCAAATATTGTCGCGTCATCCAGACGCGCATGCGCAGGAACAATCTAGGAATGTACTATTGTTATTTGGAGGGGGAGGTTGAAAATTAGCTGTTAAGCATACGCGCATATAACGAAAGCCTTTCATTTTCGTTATTGCTTTAAACGTGTTTATAAATGTGTAGTTTATCGTTAATACGTTTAATCAGTAACGTATTTTCGAATAAGCATTTTTCAAAATGAAGAAACGCGAATGTTCGTATTTAAATATGGCTATACTATATGGACTCGCCCAAGAAAACAGGAAGTGACCATGTAAAAATGGGGGGAAAATATGATGATGAAAGAATGGAGAAATGTGAAGTTGAATAGGTAGTATATTGATATTATATACATCTTGTATTTTGGGGTTATTTGTAAATATAAGTGTATATAATATCTGTATAGGTGTATATATATCTATATGGTGAGGCTTGTGGACTTGGGGAATATATAGTTAAAATATAGAATAAATCAGACGTTTATATATAGAATAGTATATATAAGTGATAATAGAATAGAATATAATTATGTACCATGTTGATCATCTGGATCCAGCAGGTTCTATTACAATGTGCTGCTCATGGTTGGGGCTGGGATCCAGTCGTTCAGGTGTGTGTAGTGGAACAGCTCTGATCCTGATCCTGATTTTATCAGTATGGCTTTGTGGAATTCATGCCAGTCTGAGTTTAGGTCCAGGAGGTGATTTCCCAGGTGTCTATGGTAAGTCATGTTCTGCAAAACCACCGAGCAATCACTGGATTAGAAAAACCGAGGTTAATGATGGGTCGGTTTGATCAGAAACAAGAGGCACTGGTCATTTAAACCTGCATCCTCTGTCAACCTGTGCCCACTTCAGCAGCTCAACACTCGCAAGTTGCTAGTTCAATACTCTGCAGTTGGCTGCTAATTTGGAAAACTTTAATCACCAATGATATGCCACATGCCAGGTGTTCTTAATCCGGTGACCATTCAGTTTAAAACAAATAGGAATGATGAATAATGCACTGTTTATTTTTATTTTTTTACAGATTGTTTCTTCTACGCCGTGAGTCATGAAGAATTTGTGTCTTTGCTCCATGATGTCGTCCTCTTAAGTGTATAACTCTTTGTTTAACCACACCCACAAACCAACATCAAACAGTCGCTTGGGCGGAGTTTGCATTATTTGTT
>JAOUQT010000025.1:296435-307378 GCA_025769995.1 Xyliphius kryptos
TGATCACGTCTCATTGTACCCATTACGTTTTACCTGAGAAGTGAAAGTGGAAAAAAAATCCAGATCCAGCAGCTCAGCAAACAAGAAGATCAGTACAACGATTTAAGTTGTAGAAAGAAATCATTAAAAAAATGCGCCAATCTATAAACGCTAAGCACCTCGTGTCCACCCCTCCACACTTCTCGTGTGGCAATCACTTAACGGCAAGCGCCTTGGGTCCTTCCCGCCACGCCACCCATGCGACAATCACTAAATGTCAAGCGCTTCGCATTCGCCCCTACTTTCTGTGCGCCAACAGCAAATACCAAGCGCCTCACATCTGCCCCTCCAACTGTAACCATACTGTACCCGCTTACAGGTTATCCTTCTCTTTAAATTTCTAATGTTGTTCAGAAGCAAAAATCGCAAAATCTAAATATTTTAAATGTAACAAAAGTATTTGTAATGTGGATTTTTGTCGGCTAAATGTGTTTTTGAAGGTCGAAAATTTGTTTGATTTGTATTCTATAAAATTGGGTCTTGACCAAATTTCCATGGGAACATTCAGAACACCTGGTGTAAATGACATCATATAATTATAGCGTACTAATAACAAATGTTTTTGGAAATGGGTTGCGTGTGGGCCTACCATTTGAACAGTAAAGTGACAACATACCCCATGGTGGACAAACTATATAATTTATTTGTACCTTCTTCACCATCTTATTGCTCTCCCTCCCATACATTCGCAGTAAAGAGCCCCAGTTCTTCACATGAGGGTGCAACATCTGCAGGATCTTCTGAGAAGCCAGCTGTTTGCCCACTCTCTTATTTTTACCTTTAAAACACACATACACGTCAATTAATAGTTACCAACCGGCTCTTGGATCTACAGTGAGGCACCTCGGCACTCATCGCGCAGACACTTACACCACCCGCGCACACTGTGCTTGCCACAGGTCATCACATACTCGCTCTTCTGGTTCTTCCCCGGAATCACCTCAAACTTGATGCTGGTGTCACCCATCCCGTGATTTCTGCAAGCACACAGTACCAATAGGGGGTTGGAATCACGGTTCGAAAGTCGGTGTGGTCTGTGGGTGATTGGGTTCTATCTCACCTCTTAAGGCACTCGTGGAGGATCTGGTAGGGTGAAAGCAAGCCAGCCTTGTTGGTCAGTTCGTACACCCGGGAGTCTTCAATACTGATATGGTTAAAATACTGAGGAGAAAATGTGAAGAACCGATTTAACAGAATATCTGAACCAATTGAAGCCACAACAGTGGCTAACTGCCAAAGTACCTCAAGTTCATCGCCCTCCACTGGCTTCTCCTCAGCAGTTTGCTTGACAAAGTCAGGGATAAGGATTTCCAGTGTCGCTCGAGCTGCAATACACACAGGATTTATTGGAACATCTGAAAATATCAGCCCAACCTGTAGGTGTCCTTATCAAATCATTATTTACCACTATTCTCACGAATCTAAATCCCAAATCTGTTGTAAACCTTAATGACATCTAGGATCACTGACACAGAAGACAAAGTACCTGCTTTGTTCTTGGCAAGTTTTTTGCTACTCGCCGTTCCTGTGCCGTAAGTGACCCCGTCTATTATGACGGAGGCGCCGAAGGGTTCACTTGGGTTTTCTGTCGGTAGAGAGACAAAGGGCGGTAAGACATTCGCACAGCGAATAAAAAAAAACATAAAAAAGGGGAAAAGAAGCCACTTACCACATTCAAAGAAGTTGTAAACAGGTCGCACCTTGAGCACACGTTGCATATATTCATGCAGGATGCAGACCTCAGATTTCCCGTTGGGGTTGATGATGAACTCTAAATGGGGCATAAATAAGTGTGCATCCCATAATTGTAACCCTTATGTCTTAAAACATTTTTTTTTTTACCCTTCTTGGTTGGAGCGTCCTGAACAGACAGTGTGATAAGCTTCTGATTGGCTGGGAGGATGGGCCTCTCAGACTCTGCCTGCTTCCTCTTCATGTCCCGGTTAAACTGCCGTCGCTCAGCCCACGTGCGGAACTTCTTCACGGTCACTTGCTCGAAGTCAAAGCGCTTCTCCAGGTAGCCACGGAACTCCTCCAGGTCTGAGTACGAGGTTTTAAACAAGAGTCAAGGGGTTGCCAGGCAACAAAGCCAAAGCTGCAGGACTAAACTTTGTCTAAGGCTCTCCTACTGATTATCAGGGGGGTGGCGGCGTACCCTTTCTTTAACCCCCACCCCCCCCTAAAAGTTGTTTATCCTGTTACAAAACAATTAAGCAAAACAATTAATCTCCAAATCATCCATCATCATGATGTCTAAAATTACAGAGCTAGGGAGAACATGCAAACTCCATATATCCTGCCTGAAAAAAATCATCATACATTCATCCACCATCTCATACAAACCAATCACATAGCTTCATCGCCTCTCTCTTACCGACAGACTCGTCCTTGCAAACCTCCACCTTGGCTTTGACCTGCCCCAGAGCCCCCTGTGCCGTTTCAGCGCTCTGGCTGTCCTTCCCTTCCTGCTGAGGGTCCACCGCGACGGGGAGGGTCTCTTCTCGCGCGGTGGAGTCCGGTTCCTCTGCCCTGTCCTGCACTTCTCCCTCCTCCACAGCCTTAACCGGTGACACCTCAGAGTTGGGCGTGACCTCGCCACTCTGTTCCCTTTCTTCCTGTTCCTTCATTTTCTTGTAGTGCAGACAGGGAATGCTGCTGGTGGGCGGGTCATGTTTCTAAAACACACAGACGACCAATGGGAAATCATGAGCCGGGTTCATTTTCCCGTGACACAAATGCAGTCGCTCATTTACCCTGATGCTCCCAGTTCCGAGAAAGTACGGTCTGGACCAGGTCACGACCCGGGACTCGCGGTGGAGGTATACCGGAATGCCGGAGTTGTGGAATGTCATAATCCAGCCATCGGGAAGGGGTTCCGTAGGTGGACGTCCCCGACCTGACGTAAGAACAGCAAAGCACTCAACACACGGCTCTAATAAGCAACTCTCACACAAGGGATCTTAAGACTTACTCTTTAGAACAGTCTTTATTTTGGTCACCATGGGCTGCACGCCTTGCTCCCCCTCAGACTGGTGGTCACTGTCTGCGGGGAACTTGTCCTCGGCCAGTCGCATCTTCTTGGGTACGGGCATGCCCTCCTCCAGCAGCGCATCTACATCATTGTCAAAGTCCTCCTGGAATAAAAAGCTGGTTAGAAAAGACAAACTAATAAAACAGAACAACTAATAAATGAACTACAGTAAGCAGGGAACTTTTATTGTGACATCATAACACATAGCTAGAATGCAGCACTCATCTTTTAACCCATTCTGTTAGGGTCCAGCTCCATTGTGTGGAAAGCAACAGTGAGCGCTTGTTCCCTTAATAAGTCAAAATGCCACTTCTTTTACACCAACCCAGCGGCAGTGTTTCGGTTGGTATTCCAAACCCTTTTTTTATTTACAGTATATTGTGAGAGTGGTAGCTCAGTGGTTAGGGCGTTGGACTATCAATCAGAAGGTTGTAGGTTCGTCGGTCCACCCTTTACAGTTAGAATAGCTCCAACTCTTTTGGAAAGGCTGTCTACAAGGTTTAGGAGTGTGTTTATGGGAATATTTGACCATTGTTCCCTTAATAAGTCAAAATGCCACTTCTTCCAGAAACACATTTGTGAACTCACACACTGATGTTGAACAAGGCCTGGCTCTCAGTCTCCTCTTTAATTCATTCCAAAGATCTGGTTCCGGTCAGGACTCTGTACAGGCCAGTCAATTTATTCTACACCAGACTCACATTTCCTCCATGTCTTTATGGACCTTGCTTTGTGCACTGGTGCACAGTCATGTGGGAAGAGTAAGGGACCAGCTCCAAACTGTTCCCACAAAGTAGGGAGCATGGAATTGTCCAAAATGTCTTGTTTTGCTAAAGAATTTAGAGTTCCTTCACTGGAACTAAGCCTAGCAACTAAAAAACAACCCCACACCATAATCCCCCCCGCCCCCACCAAACTTTACACTTGGCAAAATGCATTTATATTTTAGTTATTTAGCAGGTTTTTATCCAAAGTATTGGTTAGAGTCAAGACACAGAGTTGATACAGCACCCTGGAGCAATTATAGTTGAAGGTCTAGCTTAAAGACCCACATTGGTGACTTCAGTGGACCTGGGATGTGAACTCCCAACCTTCAGATCGATACTGATATAAGATCCTTACCACTGAGCTACCACTCCCTGCAGTCAGAAAAGTAGCATTGTCCTGGCAACTGCCAAAGCCAGACTTGTCCATCGGATTGCCAGATGGAGAAGCGTGATCATTCACTAGAGAGAACATGTCTCCACTGTTCTAGAGGCCAGTGGGCGGCATGCTTTACACCACCACATTTGGATGGGTGAGCAAATGGTGTGTGTGTGTGTGTAGTGATGCAGTGGATAGAACTGGATCTTGGATTAAAATGACGAGTGACATTTGCATGTTCTTCCCATTTTAGGGTAGATTTAGTGAGTAAACTAAACACCAGGGCAGTTTTCAGAATACTATTAACCTCTAATTAGGATAAGTGTAAGTGTTTCTATAAGTGCCTGAGGCAGCCCGTTTTCTCGTGGGCCACCCTGTGGAATATGAATAAATATCAATCAATATGATCACACATTTGGTAACCCATCTGCAGAGCCTCAAAAACAACAAACATGCAGAGGGCTAAAAGTAGGCGGGACAGTACCTCATAAGTGTAACCCAGCTCATCTTCGTTGACTTGCTCCCGCTGCACGATCATCTCCGATGAGTACTCGCCCGGCTCTCCGTCCTCTGGATCCAGAAAGTTCTCACTGAAGTCATCCAGCTCGTCCAGCACAGCGAACTCCACCTTGTTCTCCTGGTCGCCGTCCTCGTTCGTCCTATCTACGACGCCTATGCCTGTCTGGACCTGCCCTACACCTTGCTCTGCCTGCCCGTTCTCTAGCTGCTGCCGCTCGTCCATCTGTCCTCCTCCCGTGTACAGTACTTTCCTATCTTTGCTCTTGCTGCTGTTGCTGTTGCCATCACCTCCAAAACTGATGCTGATCTTAACATCGCGGAGGAGCTTAAGGTCGGGGAGGAAGGAACTGACCGGCGGGGCGTGCCGGCCCGTGCCCGGACCTCCGTCCACGTTCCCAGGAAAGGGTGCCGAACCCTTGGTGAGGAGGACAGGCGAGTCTCCATCCTCGGCCAGGGCGAGCGTGGGTCCATCACCGCCGGAGCTAACGTCCATTTCCTCGGCGTCACTGGACGTTTGCAGGGGAGGTGGTGGAGGGGCTTTAGGTGTGGTGCCACCTGACAGCTCATCGTCAGGCGGTTCTAGAGGGAGTGGGGGGAAGAACTCGCCTATGTCCATCGCCTACTGACTTAAGGAGCACTACGGTTTGGGAACAACGCTGAGAAGAGGTTTGAGGGACGTTTTTCTAGCTAAGGACGTGACTGGTCTACCGAAGCGTCGACACACGGCTCAAAAGCGCTCATGTGCTGGTCACGTGCGGCTGCTGCCCACGCCAAGCCGATTACATTGTTCTTTTCATTAATGTAGACAGCTTTTTACAATTCACTGTCCCAATTATTGGAAATCACAATGCATTCAGCTTAAACCACACCCACGTCTAAGCAGTGTCCATCCCGCAGGCATCCATTAGCTGAAAAACAGAACCAGACATAAGAGAAATGGCGGTCAAGAGGTTAGGGCTTGACCATCTCAGACATCAACTACTAATCACATCAAAGGACATCACATGATCACAGTGACATGTCTCGCGGGTATGATGCCATAACATCCTGCCGAGCAACAAGCCTGTGTGTCAAACGAAAGAGATTTAACGTGGGCTGCGTGAGCGTCCAATAATCTGAGAAGGCCTTCTTGGTCCAACTGTGGAAATCTTCCAAATATCCAGAAGAACATTTGTGAGTAGGGGTGTAACGGTATGTTAGATTCCTCACGAAAACTTAAATTCCTAAAATGCGTCTGCAAAGAAACGCACGTGGCTATGTCAGAGGCTCTGGTCATCGAGCAGCCCAACACAATGGCCACTGCAGCTTAGACAAGAAGTGACAAGCTTCACAACGCTTCACAGGAACGGCTTAAACGGAAGCACGTGGGCGCACTTCAACGGCACCGTAAGTTTTTGTTTTCTTTTTAAATTGAGAGAGACTGACTTCCATCTTAAACCGCATCTGTGTGAGTAAACATTTAGGTTATATACTGAGCTTATTCTGTTTCCTCAGTGCATGTTGTATATGAGACATATCCCTTACCCATTTTACTTTAAGCACAAATCATTGTGTACAGAATGCCATTTACACAACAAATACACAAAGTGGGCCATAAGTATGGATACACTCTGATTAAATGGAAGTGGTCACAATTATGGCTGATTATGTGGTAGCATTTCTTCTGCGGTATTGACCTCAGTGTGTCAAGTGTGAGAGAAAAAAACTAGTTGACAATTCAACACAGATGGGCAGCACTTTGAGAACATCCTTTAGTGGGTTACTGTCACTGCTCCATGTCACAAACATAAGTAACTCGATAATAAATCAAGCTACGTTAAAAATGAGCACACCATTGTTTTTCTAGTGCAATTCTTAATGCGTTTGATGTGTCGCATAACCCCTTTTCTATTAAAAAAAGTAATACGGCGGCTTTGCAGATGGCTGCGATGGGCGTCACCAGGCCTCAAATGTTTGCTGGTATCACGTTACCGTTTTTGGCATTTTAGTACATGGGTGGGGGACCCATGTACTAAAATGCCAAAAACGGTAACGTGATACCAGCAACCAATTCTATTTTATCAGGGTGTATCCATACTTATGGCCCACCCTGTAGTTTTCTAGTGAGCTCTACATCTGATCAGAGTTGCACCTTAGCTTTAAACACCTCTGAGCATGCCATGCTAAGTGTTGCTAAGTTTAGAGGTGGCACATGCACCGTGAATGGAAACCATACATGTACAAATACAATCACTGCTCAATTAAAATCAAGCGTGAGAGGAGATTGTGTTCCTGTGACTTTCGCAGCACCGGAGCAGTGCAGGTTGTTTTTGGAAACATTTAGAATATGCCAACACCCATCATCCCCACCGATAACCAGAACCTAAGATTACACCATTTTTATTAAGCCTAATACTGAATAATTTTTTTCCCTAAAGGACTAAATAAAACAGCTGGATTTATAGTGTCATGATACTTTTGTCCATGGGTTTTTTTTTTTTTTTTGTTAGACAGACTAAATCCCTCTCACAAGTGTAAAAACACTTTATACACTATTAAACAGTTTCAAACTTTTTAAACCTATGGAAATTTAGCAGCATATATAGCACATCAAGCTTTTTAAAAAAAGTCCTCGACAATGAAAAACCTGACCAACCCCATGCACAGACATCATACCAAACCATGAATTTTGTGTATAGTTGCACCTCTATCTGTAAGACTGATAATGGACTGGACACAATCCATTGCCCAGTATAGTGTTTTTGTGAGTGTGCCCAGCAATGAATTGGCACCCTGTCCTGGGTGTATCTGCCCAGTGCACAAGTCATGGATGGGTATGGGGAACACCCCGCAAACCCTGTAGAGGATTAAGTGGAAGATAACGAATGACTGTCTAGTGCATCCTAAAAACAGAAATGGGACATCCTCGAGTTTTCCTAGAGTTGGAAGCATACATTTGTCCAAAATACAAGACTTTATTATGGATTTTGTGCAAAACAACTAAATAAAACAGTTCGATTTACAGCGTTCTGATACTTTTGTTCATGTTTTGTATAAAAACCCTTATGTTTTGGATAATCACGTGTGAGCTCTTAAACTACATGGAGAACTTTTATATTGTTTCTTTCAAAGTCGTTGTTATAATTGTTCTGATGTGTGGACGTGGTGTTTTGAATTTTCTCCATTTTCGTGACTCTAACCTTATAAAAAGGTTCGAAAAACCAACATGGAGGTCAACAGCTTATGTATGAACCAACTCCACACTACCGCTAAATAATGTCGTTTCGAGCCGCTTACAGATTAAATTCATAAGAAAACACCTTAAACAGACCGCATCCCAAATGGCTTCTTACCGCCTTTTCTGTGTAAAATGTATGTCTGGTATAAACGACTGCAGCCTCCTTTGTAGTGAGCTTTATATTCGTTAGGAAGCCATTTGGGATTCAGCTGCAGCTTCGACTCGATAACCTGCGCCAAAGCCAGTGACTCGGTGTTAACCTGCGGTAACAGGAAAGAATATTTTAAATATAAGAATACCCACCTATCTAAATAATAATATAGATAAAAATTCTTCAGTAAACCGCTATAACGTCCGTTTTATTAGGTTCAAGCAACCGCCCCCTCCTTTCTCCGCCATCTTCTATCTCAAGCTTGCAGCAGTTAAGCTCGCCTCTTTGCCGGTTTTTGCGTTTCGTCCATTGGCTAAGCCTTTTGATTCTTCACCTCTGATTGGGTGTCTCTTTCGGTTGTTAAACAGTGATTGGCTGATTCTTGTAGATAATTTGGTGTGAGGCGGTGGGTCCCTTGCCAAACTCTGGGGTGGTTGGTCGGCCGCGTTCCAAATCCCATATTAATTGCTGCATAGCGCAGAAGTGCTGATATCGGAAAATGAAGAATCTTTAACCACCAATTGCACTCTTAGTGAAGTTTGGAACACAGCCTTAATTCAGGTCAAAGCGTGTTTGGTACCTGTACTAAACTGAAAAGTATTTAAAAATAAACATGTTTTAGAATAATAATTATTATATGACAATTAGAGTACATGAAATAAAGCTTATTAGCCAGCGTTTATTAGTTACGTATTTAAGCTTTTAAAAAATTGGTATATTTGCTGCACGTTCTGTGTGTAAATTAAGGGACTTCCTTTATTAATTTATAAAAAAAAATGCCTATTTTATAGTAGATTACCGATCTACCCCTGTCGTCCTTAAATTGAAATGACTTTTGTGCCATCCTAACATTATTGATGATCATCTACTGTCCAGTCAATTAGCCATCAGTTCTTTTTAAAAAAATATTTTTTATTCATTTATTATCTTCTGATTAATCCTCTACGAGGGTCGCAGGTGGGTTCCCCATGCCCATACAGAGGTGAAGGTCTCGGGCACTGGGCAGAAACACCCCAGACAGGGCGCCAACCTATCACTGGGCACACTCACTCACAAAGCCACACATACAATCCCATAGTATATGGAGCAATTTAGAGCATTCAATTTACCTTGAATCCATGTTTATGGACAGTGGGAGGAAACCAGAGAACCCAGAGGAAACCCACATGGACATGGGGAGAACATTAAAACTCCAACCAGATGGGGATTCGAACTGGGAATCCCCAGTGATTCGAGGCAAATGCTCTACAAAAATAATTATCTAAGTTTTAAGTTTGTTTGTCATTCGCACTACATGGGACCCAGGAATGACCCTGTACTGTAGAATTATAATAAATATACACAAAATTTACTCGAGAACCTCTCTGATAAAGTGGCATTAGTAGGATGGGTAACATGATTGATGGGTAACGTGGATTGTCAGGAGGAATCAGTGTTGTACCAGATGTCCAGAAGTTATAGTACAGTTAAGCATATGAGTGACGAAATATGGCAATGGGAGTAATATCAGCTAGACAGCTCGTTCAGGAACCTGATACCCTGTGAGTAAAAACTGTTCATTAGCAGGCTCCCTCTGGCCATCCATTCATTTAACCACTCGTTCAACCAAGACAATTAAACACTTAAATCATCTTATCTCATATCCATCCTTTGGCCCATCAGTTTATCCATCCCATTAATAGTGATTTACTGTCCATCCATCCAGCTATCCAGCCACATTTTCACCCATTCATCTATTCAACATGTCTGACCAAGAATAAAATTATCTGCCCCAAAAATACACTGCTTAAGAAAATAAAAGGAACACTAAAACAACACATCCTAGAGCTTTATGAATTAAATATTTCAGTTGAAAATAAACTCTTCACAAAACATGAGCATGCTCCTGATGAGGCAGTAAATGTTCACTCCAACGCCCCCTTCATGTCTCCTGGTGTACTGACCTGTTTCCTGGTATCTGCTCCATGTTCTGGACACTGTGCTAACAGACATAGCAACCCTTCTTGCCACAGCTCACATTGATGTGCCATCCTGACTAAGCTAAAAACGCTGCAACTGAGTAACTTCTGTGGGTTTTAGACACCGCCTCATGCTACCTTCATGGTGAAATGGTCTGTGGTCACCACCTGCAGAACCACTCATTTATAGGGGTTGTCTTGCTAAGTGACCCTCCTTTCTACCAGTTGCTGTTGTTCCATTTGCACAACAGCAAGTGAAATAGATTCACAATAAGTGTTGTTTCCAAAATGGACAGGTTGATTTCACAGAGGACTTGGAGATATATTGTGTTGTTTAAATGTTCCTATAATTTTTTGAGCGGTGTATAATATAATGTCAAATAATATGGCTAGCACAGTAGCTTAGTGTTCTGCGGTTTCCTCCCACAGTCTAAAAACATGGATTCAGGGTACTGTAAATTGAATGCGAGAGATTACCCCCCTGTCTTGGGTGTATCCAGCACTCCAAACGTTGTCCACTAGATGGCCGTGGGGAACTCACCCTTGACCCAGTAGAGGATTAAGCGGGAAATAATGAATTAATTATATGATATACAGTATAGTAGAGCGGCACAGTGGCCAGCACATTCACCTCTCAGCGCTGGGTACCTGGTTCGAATCTCAATCTTGGTGATAGTTTCATGTTCTCCCCGTGTTCCTCCGTTTTCTCAGGTTTCTTTCCACAGTCCAAAAACACAGATTCAAGATAACTGAATATTTTAAATTGCCCCCCTATATTGTGTGAGTGAATGTGAGCCCAGCGATAAGTTGGCACCCTGCCTGGTTATCTGCCTAGTGCTTCCGAAATGTTCTCCCCTGGATGGACATGGGGAACTCACCCACGAC
>JAOUQT010000025.1:344711-360135 GCA_025769995.1 Xyliphius kryptos
AGAAAGGATGAGAACAGAGAAAAGGTGTGTGGTCACCACCTGCAGAAGCACTCCTTTATAGGGGTTGTCTTGCTAAGAATGTTATGAAGCGTTGCTTCATAACTGGACAGGCTGATTTCACAATGTGTGGTTGACTTGGAGTAACATTGTGTCGTTTAAGTTTTCTCTTTTTTTTTTGAGCAGTGTATTTTAAAGTGAAGACACAACTGCTTAAAGAACATGTCATGAGGTTAAATCTATGTCTCAAGGTTAGAGGTCTCTATGGAAGTTTATGTAATGTCCTGATGATGAATGATGAGTGTGTGTGTGTGTGTGTGTTTGTGTGTTAAAGTTAATAGCTATTTTATGACCTACCTTAGCAACAAAGTTCAGTATTTACAGCGAACAATAACAAATGCCAACTCGGCACAAACTGCGCTTTGATGGATGCTGACTGAGACGCAGAGGCCTGGATTATATCAGCAAACACACACACACACACACACACACACACACACTTTCGCAGAGTCGACATCCCATGTATGGCTTTCCTGTGAAACCATCAAAGGCCTGTAAAGTCAGCAGTGAGCGGCAGTAAAGCAGGAGCGCAGGAACGCTGCCTGACCGGTCCATGATTTATGTCTCATTTACTGAGCAGGAGATCATAAAACATAATAACAGAGGACACACACAGACACAAACATCCCAAGGATACTGCACTCATGCATCTCATCAGGACATACTCATCCGTCCACATCCCACACTCCCACACACATGCACACACACCTCATGGCCGGCACATGGAAAAACACTGTAGACCAATAAATCAGAGGACGGGCTCCTCACAGAGGACGTCTTTAAGGAAAACTTCACACAATCTCCAGCCGCCATGCGAGTAGAACCAGTTACGCCATGAGTGGACGGTTTCCTGTTCCCAAAAGGTGGGGGGGCAGCCTCATATGTGTTTGATTTTAAGGTAGACCTTTAGAACATGTTTCTGTGATGGGGTTCCCAAAGAGTGTGGATTCCACCAATCCACAGCCAAACCACTGTTACCCTCCACAGGAGTGGTCTACAAGGACAAGAACAAGGAACAAAGGAATCCAAGGGAACTTCTGAGCAAGTCCTGGCCTTTTTGATGGTCAGATATTATTGTCCACCATCTGGAGAACACTGAGGAACCATGGTGTGCATGACAGCGTTGCAGGATGGTTTGTCTGCAAATCCATAGGTTAATGGAAGGATGATTAATGGATGGCATGCTGAATAAGGCCTTCCCCAAACTGCTGCCCCAAAGTGTATAATGTTGTGCTTATTAATTCAGTGCTGCAGAACTTATCACATCTCATGGGGTTCTAACCAGAATTTATATATACATATATTTCATGGTCACATGATTTGAGGTCCAGGATGAGGTCATTCGTTATTCTCATATCCTCCTGGGGTCCTCCAGATCCCTCTAAACACATCCAGATGCTGTTTTCACTCTGTCCCTTCACTCTCTGTCGTCTGCATCCTCTCTGGCAAGGGGTGTGAGGAGAGAGAGGACACTTGTTGGACGGATAGGATGAGTAATGACTCCCTGTCGACCGGCTCTCACAATGGAGCCAAACAATAAACAATGCAGAGTGTATGAATGTCGTGACAGGAGAATGCGGTCATAAATATCAGGCCTTATCCCAGCGCACAAACATACTCACACAGGACCGAAAGTGTAGCTCAGGATAAGACGTCTGTTACCCTGATGGACTCCACATTGTGCTCTGGTTCTTGATCGTCAGAAGACAGATTTTCACAGGTTTCGATCCAATTGGACTCAAACGTTCATACAAACTTGGATTGCTCTGGCAAAAGCGTCTCATTTGAGAGTGTTTTGAGTCGGCATTCGGGCGCCACAGTACCGCCGTTTACAGGTTCAGCTCCAGGAATCCAGCCGAAATTTGAATTTCCCACGGAAATGAAAGTGAGAGAGAGAGGAATGAAGATGTCAGGGGCCTTAGCGGCCGACTTTGCAGAGCAGGTGTAATAAATACATAATGGCGTGCCATTACCGATCGCATGGCTGTAAATAAGAACCATCTCCAGGTCACCGCCAGGCCGGGTTCTGAGTGAGAACGCAATCAGTGCGGAGTGAATGGCAGTAACGCGAGAGTTGCAAGCGAGCAAGTGATGGCAGTTTGTCATAGCGAGTCATCAGTAAGTGTCACCACAGTGCCAGGAGCTTAATTAACCCCCACTCTCATTAACAGCACCCCCATCCCTTAGTCTTCATCTCAGCCTGCACAAATTACTGACTGCAAATGAAGCAGCATTAATAAAATCTTTACTGCTGCAGTTTGGATCAGATGGCGCCATGTCTCGGGGCTCGTACGTCACCGCTACACAGGCGACCTGGACCAGACAGCTGCCGATATTGGAATATAGGACCTAGAGTGTTTAATTTTTGTTTGGTGGCTGGTTCTTTGGAGTAAATTGGACCTTGAATGTGTCAAAGTGTGACAGGACGGCTTGGTGGAGCTCCCAAAAAATACTGACATGGACTGAATGACACAGGAGAGCAAACAATCTAGGTACATAACCCTAATGATTCTCCACTCAGGAAGCACCTATCCCTGCCCAAATAAATAAAAGAGAAGGTTTAAAATAGGGGATGACAACTCAAGAGCCTTGTCACCTTTCACCCAATGTAGGATAGTCATTTGTGAAAAAACTCTCGGTAGCACAAAGAATGCAGCATCGTCTTGCCGTGGTCAGAATTGGGACCAACCCACAGATTTGAGGATGAAGAGGAACTCCTGGGCCGCTGACTGGAACAGCATTACTAAAAAGGCAGAACCTGCAATGCACTCTGTCGCGGAGGCTCCTCCCCTGATGTCTTATTATTCGTCATAATTGGATTGCACAACTGGCTGCAGTAATCTAATAACGCATTCCACACGCAAGTATCTACAGGGTCATAGTTATGGGTCATTAGAGGGAATGCTGGGGTGGAGGGCAGACAAGTTTTCAGCCACGGTTTCTTTTTTCACTCCAGTCTTTCCTTTCCTTCCTCTGTTTTATCATCCTCCTCCTCATTGTTCTGCCAAACGAGTGGAGCGGGAGAACACAAGACAAACACAGGGGGAAGGAAGGACATCAGATTAGGAGTCGAAATGGAACAGGAGGCCTCGGCAAGGAGGAAAAGGGTGATGAAAATAACGCTGAAGAAGTGGAACCACGAGGCTGTAGATTAATTAACCAGGGGTCTTGATGATCAACCGACCAGCCAGCAGGGGTGCGATCATGGTTTGCGGCTCAGTTTCGAGAAACCTGTTTAGTCCATGTGGACCAATCTGAGACCAGGAGTTGGTCAAAGAGGAGGGAAGCCCTAACCCAAGTGGAGAACATGAACTAAACCATAAACTCAATAATATCAATAATAATAATTATAGCCAAAGTCAGACCAAGAGTTCAGTCCTCGCAAACTTCTTTCCTGGGATAGAGCAAAAAATGGAGATGAAGGACAAGATGAAAAGCCCCGTTTACTCCGTGAGTTTGGGCATGCATTGTGACAGGCTGTGAAATATACGATAGGCTAATGATATTAAAGGCACAGAGTTGTTAAGACGCCAAGTCCAGGCCCCATAAATCTACAGAGGGCTTCCACGGCCCCAGCCCCATGCTGCGTAATTAAACCTGATTTATGAGCCACATTACATCTGAGAGAGATAGTTCATATTCCAGCCCTACTTTATTAGACAGGCTGACAGGCGCCCAAAGATACTGCCGGCTTCACGGCCACGAGAGACGCTCACTCGTTCGGTGCTTTGTCTTTCCCTGTCAGGACGTCCCGACTGTGAGGGATTAGGGTCTGTGTCTTATTCGTTCATCACCCTGACTCGCTCCATCTCCATCATTTCTCCTTTCATAGTGTTAGAATTCCGTTCTCCTTCATCTCGGTGCACAATCACACTTTCTCACTGATTATCCGGGACATTATTAGGGTGCAAAAACACTGCACCTCCTGGGGCTCACTGGAGTCTTCATGACGTCCCATTTTCAACTAGTGCCTCTGAATAATATAATATAATAGCCTTCTGAAGCTTTATAAAAGATTGTGGAGTTTGTCTGATGGACTTTTCAGAACGGGGGACAGGATGGAGAAAGAGGAAGCGCTGAGGAGGAGAAGCCATGCTGGCGAAGCAAAAAAAAAAGCTCCACATCAACAAGATGAACTCACTAACGCTCTGTAAATATCAATCACCGCCTGAAAGCAGACGCCTAATTATGCCGTGCCGCCGCTTTAATTCAAAGACGAACCTCCGCACAGAGAGTCAGCGTTTTTTTTGTGCTTTTTTTTTTTAATCACCTGACTTCTCGCCAATGGGGACATGTTGAACACACCGTGTTTTCTTTCTCCACGCGCTAAAGAGCAAGCCGGATCATGTCCTCCCACGCGCAGACATGCAGGGCCAGGAGTTTACGCCCACCTGTAAATATCAGTACAGCGGCCTGTTTGGTGGCGAGCTGCTGAAAATGTCATGCTGAAATGGCAGGACCTAAAACAATCAGACGTTAATCCGGTTTTCTTCGGCTGGGGAGTTTCTGCATAGTTGGAGATCAAAAGGATTTTCATAATGGCCCCATCGTTTTTCTGCAAATGAGACAGAACCCATTACTAGAGCAGACAAGGATTAAACCTGATGAAGATTAAACACATAGGACTCCATTTTCACGCAGGCTCAAGTGCTTTAATGCTCTCTTATCACTGGCGAGGCGTGGGGCGGTTGAAGGTAAAGCATGTCTGAGTTTTTTTGGAGGTCAGAGGTGTAAACGCACCATTTGGCATGACAGGATTTTGGTGGCTGCAGATTCGAACCTCAATCAGAGATCAAAACGCCACCAAGTCGACTTTCTCTTTATACTTCACCTTTTATGTCTACATATATTGATTGATAGATACGAGCATTTGCTGGTTTTGTGGCGGCAATAAATATCTCCAAGTGAAAATTCGGGGAATTTAGTTAAGCACTGACTCACTGAATCACTGCGAATGACTGAGACAGATAAACCGGTGGAAGCTCTACCACCATCCAGCTGACGCTAACGAGCCGGGACACTTTGATTATCGTTATTAATTAGAGCCTTTCGAGCACCAAATTAAATCAATAGCGCCGGAGGGGAGCTGATTTCTGGAGGCCGGCGGATCAATCAGGTCGAGTTTTTTATCTGAGTAAATGCCACGACGGCGGCCTCGTTAGCACAAAGGCTCCCGGCCGCCAGATAGATCAGAGCCGCTCGTAATTAACAGACGACCCCCCTCCCCCCACCCTCGAACCACACTGCTAACCTCTCTGATTCATGCTTAATCCCATTTTGCCCTCCATTCTCCGCCTCGCTGCTCACTCGCTGGCACTATCTTACTGCGCCACACGACTCGGTCTCTTCAGCATGTTAATGAACACACTTGCGCTTTCTCTTGCGCTTTCGGCGTCGGTGAAGGCGTTAAGCGGGATTAAAGGAATCTCCTCTCCCGCTGCTGGTAAGTTGGTGTTAAATGAACGTGTCCTCGCAAAGGGAAAAGAAGCCATTCATCACAACTTTGTCCTCTGGGGGAGCCACAGGTCGTTAGCCATCAACGATCATGAAATAATTAGTTTTACTATAAATGTAGCAAAGCTGAATGTTCATGCTCAGCCAGGCATCTCTGAACACCCAGATTAATTACATTAATGCGCTCAGTGGTTCACTAAAGGCCTTTAAAAACAATTAGAAAAGTGCCAGGCCGCAGAGGAAAATACACAGAGATCCATTTTCATGGCGCATCTACCTGCAGAATCCTGTAGCTTCCCACCTTGAAATTCCAATTCATGTGCCGAGATACATACACAATATAACGAAAAGTCCCAGGATATGACTGAAATCTGGTACTTTTATCAGTCCCATTGGCACAGGGTTCTAAAACCCTGCATTTTGGACAACTGAATTGCTTTTTGGAACAGTTTTAGGAACTTTCTTTGCTGCTCCAGCACGACTGTCCTAGTGCACTAAACAGGGTACAGGGTTTTCTTTCTCAAACTTTAACGTTTAATATGCTGATGGCTGCAAATCATGTTGCTCCAGTGTGAACTTCATGGCCTCCTGCTCGAGTGAGGGAGAAAACCTCTTCCTGTCCTAAGCGGGTCAGCGGACATTGAGTGAGGAGGTCCAGATGCCGTGGAGATTAAAACTGCAGGAGCAACAGGTGGCGTCGAGAGACACGGCCATTTATGGAAGAAGAATAATGTTTCTCTATCTCTCCCTCTTGCACATAAATAGTCCCCCTGTCATAATTATGTCCCGTTCACAGTGATGGATGAGCCACACTTGCCGGAGTTCTATCTTTCATCCTCGCCCACCTTCCTCCCCCCTTCCCAAGCAATCTTAAACACCGTTTCCTTCTCGAGAAAAAGAAGAGGAATCAAAAGTATAGAGTTAAAAAAAAGGAGGTCTCATTTGCATACTTTCTTTTCCCTCCAGCATCCATCCATGTCCCTCTTTCCTCCCACTCTATCTTTCTTCCACAGCGTTATGGTGTGCATTATATATTTTAAATATCTGTGCCCCATTTGTCAGCTGTCAGGGGCACTTCCAGTTTCTCCCACCCGTCGCCACAGTGCGTGGCCATTAGCCTGCATTCCTGCTTGTGAGTCACGGGCGGCATTTAATTTCTTTTGTAGGTTTGTGACACGGACCTGTGATCGTGTCGTAAAGCGGCGTCTAGCGTGTGATGTCATCAGACCCTAACATGACACGACGCATGCAATGTGAAGCTGGTGTGCCAAGAACACCCTACACGCTTCGCCCAAGTCTTTCTACAAGATTTTGGAGCATGTCTGTAGGCATCTCTATCCGTTTATGTGATGTTGAGATGCTGGATGAGCGTGGTCTGGCTGGCAATCTTTGCTCTAGTTCATCGATGAGATTGGGATCAGACCGTGGCGTAGTTCAGAAACCGATATGGGCCTTCCCCAAACTGTTCTCACTTATTTAAAAGCATTCAGTCCAAAATCCATGGCTAAGAGTCCTCACTATAATAATGCACTGGGTTTGAAAATAGGGGTCTTGTTAAACATTGGCCTTTTATTAAACACTGCAGAGTGAAAGTGGAACTCTGAGTGAAATACAGATTGAAACAATCACTGAAACCGATGCTTGTGAGTGCCAGGTACACACACACACACTCACACAAGGCTAATAAAACCCTCATCTTTTCACACATCATAACTCCAAAGCCTTCAAATGGGGTTGAAAGTGTACTTATTCATAGGGCAAGTCAAAACACAAAGCAACCCAGCAGTTCAGCGGTGTGGCTGTGGAACGTCCCTCCGGCGCCGGCACAAAGAAAAGCGCTCAGCCACTTACATGGCGCATGCTGCTGCGTACTCATGCTAACTAACACCTTCGGGCGCCGGCCACAGAATTTTTTCCTCAAGATCTACTGTTTGGTTCTTTATTAGGTTCCGAGTGAAGCAATCTGCCCAGATCCAGATTCCTGCGCTTCATTAAGATGTAATCTGGACTGATGTGTTCAATGTGCAGTTGACAAGGCTCCCTCAAGGCTCTTCATTTCAGACACACTGCTTTTAACTATTGAGATTTTCTACAAAGCCACTTTAGGCCGATTCTTCTGTAACTCTTAAATGGTTCCCATATCCCCAGTACCAAACCGAATGCCTTTATGGAACAATACAGGATCAAGAAATAGAATCCAACTACCAACAACCAAGCAGGAACTAACTATAACTACCAACAATTTTATAGGTACCACATACAACCACAAACTACCCTACAGGAACCAGCTTCCTACTATTTAATAGACATCACCTACAATGACTATTCACCCTACAGGAACCACCTACAATCACTAATTATCCTTCAGCAACCAACTACAACCACTAACTACCCTACAGGAACCGACTACCAAATATTTTATAGACATCACCTACAACCACTTTCTACGCTACAGGAACCAACTACAAACACTAACTACAGTATGCTAAAGGAACCAACTACAACCACAAACTATGCTATGGGAACCAACTACAAACACTAACTATACCAAAGGAACCAACAACCACCACAAACTACACTACAGGAACCAACTACAACCACCAGCTATGCCACAGGAACCAACTACAACCCTTAACTACACTACAAGGACCAACTACAACCACTAACTACCCTACAGGAACTAACTACACAACAAGAACCAACTACAAACACTAACTATGCTAAAGAAACCAACTACAACCACAAACTACACTAGAGGAACCAAATCCAAACACTAACTATGCTAAAGGAACCAACTACCACCACTAACTATGCAACGGAAACCAACTACAAACCACTAACTACGCTACGGGAACCAAATACTAACCATGCTACAGGAACAAACTACAACAAATAACTACCCCACAGGAACCAACTAAAACAACTAACTACCCCACAGGGACCACCTACAACCACTAACTTCAGGAAATCTAGGGTATCCACTAAACTAATGGTACACAGTAAAACAACTGTTAAAACTACAGGTAATTTACAAAGAACTACCTAACAAACGTAGTGTACCGACAGATGTACCAATTTAATTACTTAACCAGTACCCTTGACTAATGACCTACACCAACCAAAGTACCAAACACATATCAGACAAGTACTGTCCCAAACCGAACTCAGCAGGCTTCTAGTCTCCATTCAGTAAACACAAAGAGGTGACACCTTTTTCGAACCAGCCTGGGAATCAAACAATAAAAGAAAGTAACTTGACTCCGACTGGAATTTAGCGTGAGAGACATGTGAGCAGACGCTGATTGTATCGCCGCATACATTCCCTCCTCTGCAGCAGAAACCATAATCATATTTCAGCATTGATAATTGCTTCATATTTCAGCTGATGAACACAAATGATGTAGCTGAGCGCATTTATTAGACTGAAGCAGAATATTAACGTGTTCATCAGTGGAAAGTTCGCTTTAGCAAATGAAAGCCTCTTCCCGCTTCCTATTAGCTTTCGCTACGCTAGCTCGCCCAGCCCCATCTGTCTGAATCAGCATTCGGCCCGTTAGAGCCCATTAATCTGCCTTTAATGGAGTCTCCGCTGTATTACACTGCTGTTGAGTACTGGAGCTGGAGCTGAGCCGATGTCATGCTGATGGAGAGCCGCAGCTCAGAGAGGAACCGCTGTTTCTTTAGCATGTTCAGGGAGGATGCAAGTGGCCTAAATGATTGTATTTGATCAGTTTATTAGAACAGAAGCCATGGAAATCTTGTGATTTATTTGTGTTATCTGAATACAGACACTAGGAGAATACCTGCTGCACTACTACAACATGAAAGTTAAAATAAAATTATATTTATAGAGTGACGTTTGTTGCAATTGAAAATCTGAAAGGAATGTGTGGAATTAATATAGTGTGAGTTGAGATGATGGTGTCCATGTGCTTATATTCCTTATCATGTCCTAGGTTTTCCAAGGACATGATAAGGAATGACAGAGCCAAGTTTTAGCTTTGGAGGTACTCGCCAAGAATCCAACCCGTCCGAGTTGTTGCATTCGATGGTAATGGCGCACAAACATATGCAAACAAAACAGTAACTATGCTAAAGGAACCAACTATAACTGCGCTACAGAAACCCACTACAACCACTAACTACCCTACAGGAACCAACTACCAACTATTTAATAGACATCACCTACAACCACTAACTACGCAACCAAAACCACCTACAACCACTAACTGTGCTAAAGGAGTTGATAGCGCACAAACAATCATAGGTAGGAAAACAAGAACCCATTTTTTAAGGACATGACAGGGATTCTTGGTGCCAAGTTGCAGCTTTGTAGGTACTTGCCAAGAGCCCAATCCATCCAAAGTGTTGCGTTCGATTGCGATAGGGAATGAACAGTTAAATGTAGGAAACTCCATTTTTTCAAGGACATGATAGGTATTCATGGTATTCACGGTGCCAACCTTTAGCATTGTAGGTACTCGGGAAGGCCCTGATCTGGAGGGGTCTTGAGTTTGATGGCGATATTGAATGAACAATTAAATGTAGGAAGGTGAGAAGTACTTATTTTTTCCGAGGACATGATAGAAAATTACAATGCTAAGTTTTAGCCCTGCAGGTACTCAGGAAGTGTGAGAATTAGTGATGCGTAAGTGAGAGCTTTGGCATTTATAATTATGTGTATGTTGCTAAATAATGTGTATGTTGCTACATGTAGATTTGTTGTTGTCCCTTTAGTCGCACTTTGAAGCCCTGGGTTCACCTCCTGGTCCTTCCTGTGTAAAATATTTTTAATTAATAATTTGTTCATTATCTTCTGCTTAATCCTCTATGAGGGTCGTGGTGGGGTTCCCCATGCCCATCCCAACGTTTCCGGTGCTGAGCAGGTACACCCACTCACATAGCCGCATAGCCACATACACAAACACACACTATATGGGGCAATTTGGAGCAGTAAGTTTACCTTGAATCCATGTTTATGGACTGTGGGAGGTAAGCAGAGATTATTTTTATATATTTATATACTAGTTGTACCTGGCCGGCAATGCGTTGCTGTGACTCCACTGTGCCCATGTGCAAATCGTTAGGCGCAAGCACCTCATGTCCTCCCCTATACTTTACCTGTGCAGCAGTCACTATAAAGATGACACCCACTAAGTGCCAATTGCTATATGCCAAGCATGTTGCGCCTTCCACACCACTCTACTTGTGCGCCAATTGCCAAGCATCTTGCGTCGTTGCCTCCACTCTACCAGGCGCCATTTGCTAGATGCCAAGCACTTTTGCGCCCTCCCCTCCACTGTGCCCATGCACCAATCGCTAGATGCCAAGCGCCTTGCGTCCTTCCCTCCACTGTGCCCATTACCAATCACTAGAAGCCACAAGCTGCACATCCTCCCTCCTTCTTTACCTGTGCACCAGTTGCTAAACGCCAATCGCCTTATGTCCTCTGTTTCACATTACCCATGGGGCAGTCTCTATAAACATGACACACACCAAGCGCCAATCGCCAAATGCCAAACACATTTCGCCTTCCCCTACAATCTAACTGGGTGCCAAATGCTAAACACCAAGCACATCGCATCACCCAATTCTACTCATGCGGCAATTGCTAGACACCAAGCACGATGCTCCTTCCCCTCTATTCCACATGTGCACCAGTCGCTAAATGCCATGTGCCTCGCATCATCACCTCCACTCTACCTGTTCGACAATCGCTAAATGCCATGTGCCTTGCGTTCTTCCTTCCACTCTACCTGTGCACCAATCGCTAAGTGCCAAGCGCCTTGCGTTGTCACCTCCACTGTACCCAGGGCCAATTGCTTGATGCCAAGCGGCTCGCATATTCCTCTTCACTGTGTCTGTGCGCCAATCGCTAGATGCCAAGCACCTTGCGTCCTCCCCGCCACTGTGCCTGTGTGTCAATCGCTATAAAGATGACACACAGCAAGCGCCAAGCGCTATATTCCAAGTGCCTTGCATACTCCTCTCCACTGTGCCCATGTGTCAATCGCTAAACGCCATGCACGTCTCGTCATCCCCTCCATTCTCTCTGTGTGCCAGTCAGTAGATGCCAAGCGCCTTGCGTCCTCATCTTCACTGTACCCGTACGGCAGATGACACACACTTATATTATTTGCACACTAAATAAGTAATACAATTTTTTTTAATTATATTAAAAACAGGTATTTATTGGTGAATCTCTCTGAGATTTTGAACAAACGAACATTTACATTCTTATTTATATTTACAACCCCTGGCAAAAAACAAACTGTAGAACAAACTGAGAACAAAAACATGATGCAATCATAAGGTCATTCCAAAGTGCAACTTTCAGAAACACTAAAAGCAATAAAAAAAAACATTGTGGAAACAAAGTAAATGTTACTTTTATTAAGCAAACATGGGGAAAAAATATGGAGTCAGGAATTAGGGTTAATTCTGATGAAAAAAGTATGGAATCACTTAAGTTAGAGGTAGAAAATAAGGACACACCCAGTCAATTTCCTTTCACTAAATGGACACCTGCCTCAGATTAGATCTGTTTGTTAGTCTGCAGTTAAAAACACCTGAAGTCATGACACCTTGAAGGGCTGCTGGACAAAGTGGAGTGGCAAGGACCATGGCTCCAACAAGAGAAATGTCTCTTGAAACAAAAGATAGGATTGTGAAACTTCTTGAAGAAGGTAACTTTTCACCCACAGTTGCTAAAGATGTGGGCTGTTCACAGTCAGGAAATGGGATTTCAAAACAGGAAAGCTAAAAGAAAGCAATCATTGACACCTAAACAGAAAAGAACAAGACTGCAATGGGCTAAGGAGAGGCAATCATGGACTGGGAATGACTGGATGAAAATTATTGTCAGTGATTAGTCAAGAATCTGCATTGGACAAGGTGATGATGCTGGAACTTTTGTTTGGTGCCATCCCGGTGATATTTATGAAGAGGACTGCCTGAAGAACAACCAAATTACCACAGTCCTTGATGATATGGGGCTGCATGTCAGGCAAAGGCACTGGGGAGATGACTGTGGTTAGTTATTCTATCAATGCACAAGTTTACATTGAAATGTTGGACAGTTTTCTCATCCCTTCAATGGAACAGATGTTTGGAGATGATGAAATAATTTTCCAAGATGACAATGCATTGTGCCAAAGGGAAAAAACAGTGAAGGCATTCCTTGGAGAAAGACACATTAAGTCGATGTCATGGCCTGCAAATAGTCCAGATCTCAACCTAATTGAAATCCTGTGGTGGAAATTGAAAAAAATGGTCCACAAGAAGGTTCCGATCTGCAAAGCTAATCTGGCAACTGCTATCAAAGAGAGTTGGCACCAAATTGATAAAGAATACTGTGTCACTCATCAAATCCATGGCTCAAAGACTGAAAGCCGTTATAAAAGCCAAAGGTGGTGACTTCTACAATGTTTTCTCTTTATTTATTTGAGTGTTTCTGAAAGACAACAAGTTGCACTTTGGAATGACCTTATTATTGCATCATGTTTTTGATCTGAGTTTCTTATACAGAATAAAATGTCTGAATGAGTGCTCATCCCAGACTGGTGATTACATACTTTTTGCCAGGGGTTGTATTTGGAATATTTCAGGTGTAGTATTTTCTGTATTCTTTGTAATGGGGTTCATGGGGTTCACCCTTTACGAAGAAACAACATACAGTATGTAACATCTTCTGCAATTTTTTAATGTGATGATTGTTAGAATCTAGTTGAAATTACACATAAGCATGGCAGACACATTCTAATCGCAATACAGTACTCATAGTAAATTTTAGGAAATGGTTAGGCGATATACTACCACACACTAGGCTATACAAGAAATTATTAACAGAACTCAAACAAAGGCTCAACAACACACTGTAGCAAGAAACTTTGCAGAAATGCAATAAAACAAAGAAACTTAAATGTTGATTAAACAAATAGGCAAACTCAAAACAAGTGATACTAATTAACAAAACGCACTAGTATTTAGGTAATAAAGAACTGGTAGAAACTGGACATACTTTACTGTACATGTCCATCTTGAGTTTTAGTCACTTAAGTTTGTACACAGTGGTGAGAACCTGACAGGAACATATATATCATCATAGTAACAGGTGAAGTCATTAATATTGAGAATATAAGGAGCATCCACCCTAGTATTTGTCTTTTCCAACTATGATTTACCTATGGATCATCACTTTGTGTTGCCAGTTGGCTCTAAGTTATTACTCTCGACTGTTCTCCCAGTAAATTCATACAAAATGAATATCAGCCATTCAGTCTCTAAGCGTGCAATAAACTTTATAAATAAAATCACTAATATAGCTGTAATCTATAAAAAAAATAATTTTAATGTCAGCATAGGTAGCAGGACGGTTAAAGAAATATTGTAGAAATTATATGGAGTCTAATTTAGTCTTTTTACCTAGGCAAATATCAAGCCCATGACTGCTGAATGCTTGCATATGCTGAGAATGAATTGCTCCAATATTTGTTTGTTAGTGTTTGTGCAAATTTCAGTGATGCATTTGCTTTTCTTTTCTTTACTGCTCAGCACTCACAAATGTACTTGTTTTTTGACAGCACTCAAACTAAATTTATGTTGAAAGAACTTACTGGGTGTAAATACAGCTACAACTAATGTTCTATAAAATGCTTACATATCAGAGCACTATCTTGGCCTTTGTTATATTGTCCAATAACTGACCCACTAATCCAGGACTCCTCTGAGTATGGTGAATATTCATGTCAATATACAGTATATTTGTTGCACTGCAGACCTTCTGTAATGTGTTCATCAAAATAAAGCAACATTTATTATGTGTCTCTGCTAGAAATGACCAACCAACATTTTGAAGACTATCACTGCTAATAAATCTGAAAGCAGAATGATAAATTTTATCATAGGGTTAAGGCTGTGGAGCAGCATTACTATAAATTACATAGCCCTCTCTATGATCCAACATAGACATGAAAAAGTATTTTCAGCTATGCCCCTGAACCTGACTACAGTTTTAATCCTGCATGTGTAAGTATATAGTGAGGCCTTATACCTGTATATATAACAGACATATTATACAGTCTATGCAACTGTGTATACTGGAAGTATTATCTTCAATGCCCAGATCTTTATAAGGTAATTAATTAATTAATTCTTGTTTAGAAACATTTAACAGCGCCTCCATAAAAAAAACGCAAACGTGGCGCCTTCACGTAGAAGAGCGCTACCTTGCCGCGGAACCGTTACCCAATCCAACAAGTGCACCGTTTTGTGTTATTTTAAATGCTGACTCTTTGTTATTGGTGCTTTATTCATACCAAATATGAATGGTGTGTAGTATTGTTGAAGAAAACGAAGAAATCTATCTATAGGCTGGCTAACGTTTAAGCTAACTTCTTGTAGCCACGTTTCATATATTATTCTTATAATACATCACACAGTAGTAAACACAAGATCGTTGTGCTAAATCTGGGATAAACATGTGAGACATTATTTTTGACCTACACCTTACCCGTGTTAATGCTTCCTTTTCTCGGGTTCTGTCTTCGCTGGGAAAGATGCTGGTTTAATTCCCCTGATAATGCTGAAGAGTCGCCCCACGCTGTTACTTCGTGTCAATAGATAGCACGCGCTAAATATATGAATGCGTGATTAAATCAATTCATGAACGAATATAGGAACAAACGGTGAATCAACGTAACGGACCTGCCGTGGACTGGTCAGTAATATCACTTCCGTAAAAAAGGATTCACTTATTCCCCGATGTAGTGTCTTATATCCGTAAAAAGGCGGCGATGTGAAGCAGTGTTTTACGTGTGCTTTAGGGGAAAATCCTCATGCCAGATAGAAACACGTCGCTCGTTTTTTCTGTGTGCCGAATCATTGCTGTCCTTTCCCGAACACCTGAATACTG
>JAOUQT010000025.1:372914-387847 GCA_025769995.1 Xyliphius kryptos
GGTTAGGTGCCTTGCTCAAGGGCACTTCAGCCATAGTACTTGGTGGGACTGGAAATCGAACCGGCAACCTTTAGGTTGCAAGGCTGGTTCCCTAACCACAAGCCTACAACTGAGGCTCATGACAACGCTGCTCTTCACAAATTTATATTATATACTCATCAGAAAGATCCTCCAGCTGTCTGCACTCTGCAACCCACAGCTTGTCATGTGTGTGTATGTGTGTGTGTGTGTGTGTGTGTGTGTGTGTGTTGTGACAACAACAGGCTTCCCACTAGAGAGACTTTAAGGACAGAGCCGGTGCTGGTGCCTAGTTACTAACCAAGCTTTGGAAAAGACATTGCAGTATTAACCTATTGATTCTGCATTTTAATGATCAATTTCTCTGTTGCACTGGTCCTGATGGACTTTGTAGGTCTACGGTTACATTCTGAAGTCCATCTGTGTCTGATCGGGACCTACACAGAGTGTGGTACACAGGTTCTATGTGGGTGGTGGATAATTCTCAGCACTAAGGTTGTGTTGGCAGTGTGGTGGTGGTGGTGGTGGGTGACGCATCGTGAGATCACTGCTGGAGGATTTGAAAAAACACAAAAATCTGTAATTCTACATCTGGAACATGGAGATCAGGCTTCCGTGTTTTAAACACCAAACTCTTTATACACTTTGCTTTGTGCCTGGGCCTTCCCCAAACTTATCCCACGAATTGTCTACTAATTCATGATTTCCACTTTAATAGAACTTTAGAAAGTTCTGTGAGGTTCTGGAAAGACTGCACAGTGACTTTCAGGTTTTTACCCTCCAGCCAGCGTCTTTGTGTATCTGGTATGTTTAGGGTGGTTGTCATGCTGGAAGGTGAACCTGCGCATCCTTGGGCTATCCATCCTTGTGTTTTCCTCAGAAATATGGGTGCATCAGTTTAGCCATAACTCCTGATCTGTTCTCGCTGAGGAGCAACGTTCCCACAACACAGCGCCGCCGCTGACTGCCCACATGACCTGTCACGCGACTATTTATCGTTTGCTGTGTTTATTGTTTATTGTATAGAGCACATACACTTGTTTCAATGTCAGGCACCTGCATCCTCGATGCATGACATGATGGTTGAAATCACGAGGGCGTCGTGTTCGATTGCCTCGTTGCCAGGGGGGGAAAAATAGCGGACACGGGTTTTGTCCTCACCTGCTTTATGAGGATCTTCAGTCATGAGAACTAAAACTGTGGTGCTGTAATTTTCCCGAACAATTTCCCAGTTAAACTTTCCGTCTCATAGCAGGTGATGGTAGCCGTGTGTCGCTCTCCTTTTGTCTCCCTCCCGCCGCCTGCGCGACCCTTGCTGCCTCTTTGCATGTGTTAGCTATCACGCGGGCCGAGCTGCGACACGGCACCCGCCTCTCCTCTACCCCCCCTTACAGAATCAGAGCATAAACGATCACTCCGCTGGCCCTTTCTTGTGGAGCTGTGTTTAGCTTGGCAGCACCAGCTTTTCGCCGCCGGGCCCGAATAGCGAGTGGCATGCGGCCCTAATCACATTACAACTGCCATATTGTGTGTCAGGCTGTCTGAGCTAATTAGAGACACGGCGTCATGCGCCGCTCTGCCCTTTCCGCGTGTTCCTGTTTTGTCTGGATAATGGCGGTATTGTACGATTGCATGTGGGTGTACAGTGCGTATGTGTGTTGGAGGGGTAGCGAGTTGCAATGTGGCCTCCACCGCGGGAATGTGGATGTTACTGTAGACTGTGTTTGTCTCTTTGAAGTGTTATCTAAATTCCGCAGTGTTCTACCTTTGGAACTCCAACATGTTCCGAAATCTGGATTTCTAACAAACTGAGGTTTATACCACCAAAGTTCCAACCAGCGCATCTCTTTAGATCCTGTCTTATTGATTTGAATCTTTTAAGGTTCGAGGGGGTGGGATGGTCAGTCCCATCCAGGGTATAATGTCTCAGGCGCTAGCAGATACACTCCGATTTTTTTTTCCTTAATACAAAATTGTATTGTGAATTTTGTGTCAAAATGTTTAAATTTTGATGAATAGTGTTAAGTGGTCATTACATAATTTATTAATGAAGTTAAACTGTTTGGATGGCTTAATTGTACTCATTAAACAAATACTTAAATGTACATAAAGTTTTTAATTCTGTTAGATGAAATTCAAGTTATATTTATTGCACGCTCCACACTAACTGATTTCATGTGTTTATTGGTTATAAGGATTTTTATGCTAAGGATTTTTTTAAAAGTAACTAGTAAGGACTAGTTACTTTTTTTATCCTTAACTGAACATCACGGCACACAAGGAGTTGGGTCCATGGTGGTCATAGCCCAGAGGAGCCTTGGTGAGCATCCCTTATTTCCATTTCTGAAAGGTGGTGACCCATTCATTCATTCATTATCTTCCCCTTATTTCTTTATGAGGGTCGCGGGGGGCTTTCCCATGCCCATCCAGGGGAGAACATCTCGGGCGCTGGACAGATACACTCAGGACAGGGCACCAATCCATCGCTGGGTACACACACACACACAGCCACACACTCATACACACACTATACAGGGCAATTTAGAGCACTCAATTTACCTTGTTTTGGGATGTGGGAGGAAACCGGAGTACCTGGAGTAAACCCACGCTGACAAGGGGAGAACATGCAAACTCCACCCAGATTGGGATTAGAACCAGGAATCCCCAGCGCTGAGAGGCAAACGTGCTAACCATTAAGCCGGTGGTGACCCTAATTGTGATTAAAGAACCAGTCCTGTGACCTGAAGCTCCTGGTCTCACCAAGTAGAACGGCTGAAGTGCCCTTGTGCGAGCATGTATGATTCACTGCACTGATGGGTTAAATGTGGACGAACAGTTCTTCTGTGTGTAATCTTTTCATTATCAGAGTATCATCCCTCAGTTAATGTCCTACCTGAATATCGTAGGACAAGTAACAGCGTGAAAATGAGAACAGACTCCATTCAGACTCCAGAACAATGGCTGACCTTTAGATCTAAAGCACTTCAGCTCTTTTCGTCTGTGCCCTCATCCGGGCGCCGCGGTTTAATTCCGCGTGGCACGTCCAAGTTTTTCGAAGCCTATTTCTGAGTTTCTCAGCTATTTTCCCGAGGCTTTGGGAACAGCAGCGGCACTGTACTGTGTCCTGGCTGCAGAAACGCGGCCGAGTGGCTGATTGGCTCCAGAATGAGTCACATAGGTAAAGAGAGGTAAAAAGTGGCACGAGCACCGGCGCAGAGACCAATCAGATGCCATGAATAGCTGAGATTGTTATTTCTCGTGCACACATTTGTTGGGGATTTATGGCTTCCAGTAAATGTGCTCAGTTTAGCCACAGCACAGAGTTAAATGCCTCTGACATTTATTACATGACTATTTAAACCTCAGAGCGACATAATTAGTCAGGACACGTCCATTCATTATGGGTCTCGTTCTGTTCCCGGCACCCTGACCGTGCAGCGCGGAATCATCACAGGAGCCAGGGACAAGTGGTCCGTGCAAATTTACGTCTTCTCCGCTTTATGAACAACTTCGTCTGGGCAGGAGATTTACAGTTTTGTTTTTCCCCACCAGGAGCCTGAAGGCATGTGGCCTTATAAATATGCACATGTGCAACATATAGCCGGTTGCAGGCCGCATTAATCTGTCATGTTAAAAGCAGCTGAGCCGCCGCTGTCCGCCGCTGGGCCCGGCTTCAGCCATTAGCGCCACATGCACAAATACCATGACGTATAGATGAATCAATAACCCCACATGGGAGCCATAAATCTCTGAGAAACGTCTTGAAACCATAAGGAAGAATAACGAGGCAGTAAAACCGTAAACAACGACAGTGATAGCCTGACTGGATCGGAGTCCTAATTCAATTAGACGCTTCGATCGGACGCGACTACAGGCGTACGCTCGAGCGTAACTTCGCCTACTTGATAGCATTCAGGGATTAGGGACGGGAAGAATGCAGCAAGACCTCCGGGAGAAAGACATCAAAGCCATCCCAGGGAGAGGGGCATCTCTTCATCAGACGAGGGTGACTTGAAGTGCCCTGCTGAGGGTGTGACCTCGCTGGTATTACCTTCTCATTGACAACCCCCCCTCTGGTCCCGCTCGGATTATCAAAGCATGGCTTAGCTATAAAGGAACAGCCATGCAACACTAAACCCAAACTCACACACATGCTGAGTGAGCACCAGCCTGCTGCCTTGGTAGCACCATCATTACAATGTGTGCCAAAAGTATGTGGACACGTAAGTATGTTATACTTGAGTGTGCGAGTGACCGTGATGTCCACAGTACCTGGTGACTGACGTGGGTGATTTAATTGGGGGGGCCATTATGGTCACTACAATAGGTTGAATGAGTTTCTCTGCATCCCTATTACCCCCGAAATATCCTCCAATGATCAAAGTCCAGGACAGACAATAGTGGGCTCAGATCACTCTTCACTCTGCACCACTTTTGTCTCAAAAGCTTAAAAACCTACTTACTAATTTACTTCCTGCCACACCGTCCTACATATGTATTTACTTTTAAAGTGATAAACTGATCTGCTTGCCTACAGTACTTACACATAGAGGATTCTGCCCTCCGCATGTAACCCATCCGTGCAGTGACACACACATACACACACTGAGAGAAGTGAGCACATGTGCCCAGAGCAGTGGGCAGCCCTGTATACCGCGCCTGAAAAGCAATTAGGGTTAGTGCCTTGCCCAAGGGCACTTCAGCCATAGTACTTGCTGGGACAGTGAATCAAACCGGTATTGCAAGGCTTGTTTCTTAACCACAAAACTACACCTGCCCCATTTCTACTCACTCACCTACTTGTCTACTTACCACCAACGTAAATAAAAGACATTACCAAACTCTGTGACCCTGAGAGCTACTTTTTGGGTACAATAGTAATGCAACAGCTCCTTTTATGACACACACTTCTGAAATAAGTAATTTGCTCAATATATTTTTAATTATATGTTATTATTCATTCTCACATTCATTCATTATCTTCCGCTCAATCCTCTACTAAGTTTGCTGGAGGGTTCCCCATGCCCTTCCAGGAGAAACCAATTCGGGTGCTGGGTAGACACACCCAGAACAGGGCGCCAATCCATTGCTGGGCACACTCACACACACTCACTCACACAGACTATATGGGGCAATTTAGAGCAGTCAGTTTACCTTGAATCCATGTTTTTGGACTGGTTTGGACTGGTTGGTGTGTGTTTATGTGTGTGGCTGTGTGAGTAAGATATTTCACTTTTGCACAATGATGCAGGGGTAATGCATGAAGTTTGGGAACTGTGCATCACCAATACAGTGTGCCGTGGATCCTGTACGTTGGCTGATTGCAGCAGAAGCCCCGTCGGTGTCTGAGATACCAGCTTTTCCAACGGAACCCTTTTTTCCACAAAAATTTCTTCACTGCGTTATGAATGTCATTCCCCTCATAGTTGTCTTAAGGGACAACAGTGTCAGAAGTTTTTGTTTTGTGAAGAAATCATTAAGGACCATACGGATAAATACCATCAGATCGCTGTACAGGCTTCAGCCTCTGTTTGCACAAACTTTTCTTTAACTCGCAAGCTTTTTCAGATCGTAGTGCACCACCCGGTGGGTACTTAGCATGATAGTTGCATTGCATTGTTCCGCTCTGCAGCTCACCACTAGTTATTGCTATGTTGAGCTATATAACTACCTATTTACTTTCCTGATCTTTCCATTAATCGTCAGACCCAGCAACTCACGATCTATTTACCTAGAAAACAAACTACACACCTACCTACTAACACACTTTTTAGCACTACCTTTGATCTGCACTTGATATTAGTGACGCAATCGTAGTTCATCTTCAATTGACACAGCTCTTCTGTAAAATAAAACTCTGAGTTGGACAACGATTAAACCCAAAACATCCAGATCCGACAAACTCTGATTACAAGATCAACAAGAAACGCAAGATAACATCGGATAGATAAACCATGAGAGGATCAGATAATGGTTCAAGTGTAAACATACATCATTTTCTGGTTTCTTTTAGAGAGACAACTGATTACTGACAGCTTCCAAACAGAATGTGTCTTTAGGAGTGCTCGTCTTTTTCCCCTTCGGTGCATTGTCAGCACTCCCCACCTCCCTTTTGTATGGTTGTTGTCTAATATCCCTGATTTCCTGGATCTTATGTCGAAGGATCGTACATCCTGTTCTCTTGATGTGCCCCTTTCTCTTGTCCCTTGGTAGCAGGAGGTAGAGAAAAGGCAAAGGTTGGAGTGAATTTACAAACAGACGCCACCTGGTCTTGAGTTTTTCTGCCGCGCATGCAAATCAGACGCATTTGCACCACAAATAAACACTCTGATGATTGCAGTGTCATCTTACAAGTGTCCTGTTTCTGGTCCCACCACAGTGGCGTGTAAGCTGATCCCTGGCATGTCCATCCACGGTCGTCGATGGTGACAGTGACCGCGATAACTTGGAGTGACGGGCGGATGCCACGGTGTGCTGACGGGTTTGGAATGACGGACGACTCCTGACATGAGCGAGCTGACATCACACTGTCGCCCGAGGGAGACTCGGAGGGGAACATCACACACACACACACACACACACACACAGGAATACACACTGATGCCTTGTAGCCTAATCTGGGCTTAGACAGATCTGACAGGCTGAAGAGAGATGAGAGCAGAAAAGAAAGAAGGCCAGGGCGTAGCGGTTCAGTCAGAGCAGAGCTCTAAGCGAGGGATGATGGTAGAGAACCGGGCCAAGAGAGACGTGCCCTGAGGTGGGGTGAGACAGGGGGAGCATCCGTTATCCCTCTCTTCATCTTTTTTGTTCTAGCCTCCCCTCTCACAGTGATTGACAAAGCAAAGAGAAGCTTTCATCTTTCCTCCACATGCACGACAGGTACAGGTGGAACTGCACACTGCTATTAACCCTTCACACACCCTGCCTTTATCCTCCGGCTTAAACATGGACCTTTAGTTTGCAGGCATGTGCTTAGGAACTACTCAATGACTAAATTCCTCATTAACCACAGCATACCTTTGCCTCACTACGGGAGCCAGTTCGCCTCACCCAACATCGGTGTCTGACCTTTACTAATGCTGTTACTGATACTTTTTATCATGTTAATAAACAACAATTAAAAGCCCTTCAAAATCATTAATACATTCATTAATTCATTAATACAATCTGGCTCAAGGAAGGGAGGCATGGTGGCTTAGTACTTAGCATGTTCGCCTCTCAGCACTGAGGATTCCCGGTTGGAATTCTGATCTGGGTGGAGTTTCATGTTCCCCTTGTGTCTGCGTGGGTTGATTGATTGATGCCTTTATTAGTCCCACAAGGGGAAATTCAGGGTTCTCCGGTTTCCTCCTACAGTCCAAAAACATGGATCCAAAGTAAATTGAATGCTCTAAATTGACCCATTGATCAGTGTAAAAGCCTGAATCCTCAGCTCCATCTTCCATCCTTTACCCTCCACTGGTTACTCCTTAAACAGTGGGTTTGACAAACTGACACTTAAAGAGGCCACCCAGAACTCGCTGACACGTGTGTCAGTTTGTAAATTGAAGTATGTAAATTGAATGCTCTAAATTGCCCTGTATATGTGTGTGTCTATGTGAGTGTGCCCAGCAATGGCTTGGCGCCCTGTCCTGATTGTATCTTCCCAGTGCCCGAGACGTTCTCCCCTGGATGGGCATGGGGAACCCCACCGTGACCCTTGTAGAGGATTAAGCAAAATATAATGAATGAATGAATCTGGCTCAAGGTTCTCAGATGTCTTGGAACTTCAAAGCATATTAAAGACCACACCTAAGTCAGACCTTCAACGTTTTACAAGAAGTTAGAGACAAAGGGGCGTGTCAGCGAGTTCTGGGTGGCCTCTTTAAGTGTCCGTTTGTCAAACCCACTGCAGGTTTAAGGAGTAACCAGTGGAGGGAGGAGGATGGAAGATGGAGCTGAGGACTCTTTTATACTGATCAACAGGATGTAACCTCAATGGTGCTCAGTAATTTACCCCTCGGCTCACTCAGGTTCATCGTGTAAGAACCTGGACATCAGCAGGTTACTCCGATCCAGAACGCTGAGCACCTATAGGGCTGTAGTAGCTTTGTGGGTATCTTGTTTGGCTTTCAGCCAGAAGGTCCAAGGTCGACCAATCTGCCACTCCGGAACCTCTTTTGATCTAGGGTGATCTTGTCATAGATCGTGCCCTGATTAAATTTTTTCATGCGTTCATCCCTCAAATACCCTATTTAGTTTGTAATGAGACGTTCTTAAGGTGAGATATGAAACCAGATCTCTGCAGCTAGTAACAAGGCTTTTCTCATGTAAGCAGCTTTTATTGCTGTTTGCTTGTAAACCCCCTGTAACACAATAATCTGTCCCCTGCAGTACAACAAATCCTTGATGAACCACCACTGGAGGGGGGATTAGAGTTTAAACCACATGCCATTCTGCTATTTGTTGTGGCAGCGAGTCATTTTTACCATTTGGAAGTTTTTATTTTATGGTTGTAATGAATTTAAAATGACTTTCATTCAATAACCTCTTTTTAAATTCATTTATTAGAATTGCAGAGGGTGGCTGGTGGTTGGAGAGCTGTGTTTGCAGAGGCAGGAAAGACTAACGGACAATTATAAACATATTCACAACTAAAGACAGTGTTGTCCATGCTGTCTTGAATCAAACGCTAGGCCCTTTCTACTATTTAACCACAACAAATGTCTTCATTTGCTTATCGAATTTAGTCAAACCTTTGAAGACAGAACACAACACAGAACACAATCAGGAAGCAACAAGCCCCAGCAAGAAAGAAAAGATTGAAAAGGTAAATTCATATCCTTTGTTTTCAAGTGGAATTGTTACAGCATCATCCACTGGCCTGGCATACACACTGCGGTGTGTTCACTCCTTATCGGAACGTTGAGTACGTCAGTTCGGTCTCAAAACACTACCCAAAGGATGCAAAACAATTTGGCAAAATGGAAAACCCTTTAAGTCAAGCTACAGCAAAGTGTCCACAAGAAGATTATTCAGAAATTTTGCGACAATGTGGAATTGTATTATTTAAACATTACGTCGCCATGTGGATGAGGCCTCAGATTCTTTCTTAGTTTAAGCCTGATACGATCTAAGAAGAACGTAATCCAGACCTAAAGATGAGAGATTAGAGGCTGCCATTATTTTCAGGATCTAATCTACAAGCATGGCTTCAATGTTCCACCTTGGGTTCTTCAGCTGGTTTGTGGAAGACCACTAATTAAACAGACAACTCTGAGGGTGTCTTCCTACGTTTACAAACATGCCCTCCGGACACACATTGTCACCTCCGATGGCTAGAAACAGCCGAGCGCCATAAAGACCTTCCCCCTTCTGTTCCGTTTATGAGTAAGTGGACTGACTTTGATGGACGGGGGTGTTATGGTGCCTCCGTTTTAAGACCTGCTATGAGCCTCTGCCTGGCGGGATGTTATCCTGTCAGCTCAGTGCAAACCCCACCACTGCGCTGCATTTGTTTATGGGCGAAAATAAACAGAAGTGCGAAGAGGCCGTCGCAACCGCAGGTACCTTTACACACCCGGTGTCGATGGAAGGAAACAGAGTTTTACAGGTCTGTAAAAATTCCTGGCCCTCCTGCTCAGCAGTCATGAGGGTGTGAGTCAGAGGGAGCTATGGTTTTAAAAGCACACTAATCTCCTTTAGAGTCAGCTGTGAGAACATGTCGCCTTCAGCTGCTGGTCCTGGTGAGAGAGAACATAGATGGGCGATTTTATGTGGACAATCAACAGTCCCAAGTATTTCGGCTTATAAACTTTTGTTAAGTTGTCTGGCACCTATTTTTTGGAACATTAGTTTGTTTCGGCTTTCTGGTTGATTTCAAACTGCTGCACATTAAAGCCTTGATTCAGCATGTTGCAAATTAAACAGTCCTATTTCAAATCCCTAACACAAGCACTGCTGCTTGTGTTAGGGACATTCAGAACATTCGGTACCATCTCTGTGCCCTGATAAGTAGGAGGAGCTTACATTTTTTTAATGCATGGCTATGATCTTATCTAATACTTAAGCTCTGTTCATTAGTTGCAGGTTGTCTTTTATTCTCTGTAAGACTTGTTAATTCTAGTTGTATTGTACAAATTGATATATAAAAATGTACATTTGATTAACGGGATGACAGCAGGCCTCTCACTTGCTTTTTTTGAGGGTCTGACCACAAAGTTTAAGACATTTATTGACTTTCCGAAGAAACTTCCAAAAAACCTGTGTCTGAAGACAGCTTTCCCAAGAACTTCAGCAACCAGATAATTTGTGACGCAGAACCTGAAAGTTCTTCGGCTGATTGCGTCAAACATTGTACCTCCGTGCCACCTTCTTGACATGTATTATGTCTGGACGTGTATTTAAACATTAAGTTGTTTTCTTTTTTTTTTTTTTTTAGGAAAGACCGATCGATGACTAGACCTCACTGAAGCCACTTTACCGTCGCTTACGTCTTAGACATAAAAACCGTGACAGCTGGAGAAGCGAGAACCTGGCACTTTAGTTCCGTCCACATCGTGTTTACGTAAGTCCTCACAGTGCTAACTGACATTATCTTCTCTCATATGCGCTATCATCTGTTGGGATCTGAAGCGCTCTGTCTGAGCTCTTCACGCATCCCGGGAATCTCAGTGAGTACACAGAGGCATGCCGACGGCAGCAATCATTTCAGGGCATTTAGTTTTCAATCTTCGAGTTCCACACAAAACGGACTAGGAGCTGGAATGAAAACAAGACCCCCAGCGTGCACTTTTATGTAAGTGCCAGTCGGTGCGCTGCGTCTCCCCAGCATCTCCTCGCTGTCAGATCATTTTCACCAAATCTGGTTTAAAGCCTATCAAAGGCAGAAGCAGGCAAACATCAATAATCCTCCAGTTTTATTGCTAAGCCCGTGTGCTCTTTATTTCATCTCTCAGTGCTGCTCACCAGGCAACGTTCAATGATAGAATCAGGCACAAGACGCGGGGTCTGGAGCATTTCGGATCCCGGTGACAACAAACACAACAATGCTGCCGCCACTCCAAAATGCCACGTTTCCTCATGCCCTCAGGTCCTAAAACTTTTGTCATGAAAGGAGATGAATGTGGATCCTGCGGGCGACAAAATCCCATGCAAATGTGTTCCGTCGTGCCACTCAATGCTGGCACGTTCGGGGTTTAAGCGCCATTGTGTGTCTCTGTGTGAGGATTCAGACATGCCAGAAGATTCAGGGAGCTTTACAAGCGTAAGCGCGCCGGGATACGTTCCTCGCGCTACACACGGTCTGGAAGATAAATTTATACCTTCATCACGTTTGAATGGTCGTGTAATCCCATTAATATATCAGACTTATATAAGAAAACAAGGTAAATAAGTTTTATGAATTAGGGAATTAGGAAGTCTGGATGCATTGAGGGTTTAATAGTTACAGATCTCACAAGAAATAAACTAATAGTAGAAAAAGGAAGTGGCAAAGAAATAAAGGATTAAATGTACAAAGTTTAAGGAAGTGTTGAGAAAAGAATCAGGACGACTGAAGAGCCATGTGCTTCCCTCATCTCGCATCCCTGTGGTGTATGAGAGCATGTACTACGGAAGGGGGGCTAAGGAGGAAAATTTCCCGGGGAATGTGATTTATGATTTGGAACTTTGATCTCCCAAAAAGAAAAGATTTACACAACAATAATTCTCCTTGGCTGAACCTGAGATAAATGATGTGCCTATGGCAGGAATCCAGGACCGATTTTAATAGACTGATGGGAGAAGAAGGTGGAGGGAGTGGTTTGAAAGACATTTCTGGAAGGCATTCAAAGATCATACTGCAGCGAAGCGAAAATGCTTCGGTTTAAATGACCCATAAAAGAGCAGCTCTAATAAAAGTCAAGGTCAACGATAGCATCTGATAACTTTATGAGTCTTCTGTTTCGCTCATCTTCCACCTCAGTTCAAAGGGAACGTACAATGTCTGAGCGAAGGCGTACATGTGAGTTGAGTTTACAGCGTGAGGCGTACCCTTTACCGGGTCAGAACTCTCCTAAATCTTGGGCTGCAATGGAGAACCTGATAACGATGTGAAAGTTGAAAGGCAATAGGTTTCGAATAAGTGATGGCTTTGGAGTTTGTATACTGCATTTCAGCATGAATGAGTGTATTATTGTAGAGTGCGGTTTGGGGCAATTAAAAATCCAAAACGAATATGTGGAATGGAGTGTGAGTTATGACTATGGTGTCCACGCGCATGCTTTGACTATGGTGTCCACGCGCATGCTTTACAAGGACACGAATAGGAATGATGAAGCCAAGTTTTAGCTTTGTAGGTACTCGCCAAGACCCCAATCCATCCGAGGTGTTGCGTTCGAAGGCGATAGTGAATGAACAATTGAACGTAGGAAAATTAAAACCCATTTTTCCAAGAACATGGATAATGTATTAATCAACCAAAACCAGAAAGTATCAGCACAAATCCAGCTGAAAGGAGCAAACGTTGCAGGAGAGTCAGGTTTAGGATACCTAGGTTCTTAACGCATGGATGGATGATGAAATTAGGATACCGATGCTTGATTCATAGGGAACCTATTGCTGAGCTGTGATGAAAGTGCACCAAAAAAGGACTTAAGACAGCCCTTAGGGCTTAAATATGGATTATGACACGCCTAAATTTTTCCGCAGCAAACACACCGAGATAAATAGTAGCAGATAAGTCTAAATTGTTACACTGCTTTTAGAGAAGCTGTGAGGCTTTTGGTGGGAAAGACAGACCGAAGCCTGCGATTAAACTGCAAAGCTCAGTTTTAAAGGCTCTATTCTGCCTTTAGGGCCTTACAGTTACTAACCCTACAGTTTAAAGACACATACACACTGCGTCATGCAGTGCGGAGAGGAAGAAGGGTAAAACACACCACTCTAATGCTTTGTTGCCTTCAGGGCCTACAAAACATGTTCTCCTTCACCGGAGGAGAAACAGAAAGCCATGCGTAAACCTTTATGTCTTTCAGTATGCCGCTCTGCACTGTTTTTTTTCCCCCTGCAGAGGAATTTCCCACATCTGCCCTCTCACAGCCGGCTGAATGATGGCATTGCCACGGATTCAGGTTTTAATAACGGCGAGCACAAACACTGTAAATCAGCCCCTCCAACGACTCTCTGAAAAGATAACCCACATCTCAGAGGCCATAATTCTACCACCGCCCCTCCAACCCCCCACCCGCAGCAGCTGGTTGTGCTCAGCACTGGACCTGACAGGCTCCTTTTGAAATAGCAATCAGGGCCTCCATACTGCGGGGAGGACTCGTAAAAGTGTCAGGCCAGGCGATATACGGCGCCGTATTTCAGCCGCTCCCCTCTATTTTTAAACGCTGAGTTATGGCCGGGGAAATGGGGCCCCATTAGAGGTGATATGATGTATTCTCTGTCTTGTTCTGAGGCTCGTTCATCAAGTGGGGGCGAGAAGAAAGCTGCCACCACCCCCTTCTCGCTCGTCCCCTACAGCGCAGCCCCCGTTCTGGTGGACCTGTCATGGGTAATTTATGACACACAGGCAGTGTAACATTCTGGCAGGTTTTGTGCGGGCACACTACTCTCTCTCTCTCTCGCACGCACACGCGTTCCTTCTTTCCACCTCCCTCTTCCTCGGCGAATAACCTTTTGGATGACTGAGGTTTTTCGTTGAACTGCGGGAGAATTTGGCATCTGATCGCATCCCTGTTGATCCCTAAGATTCAGAAACTTGAATTGATGGCTCGTAAACTGAGAGATTGTTTGGCAGCAGGTTTTAGTCTCTGCCTTGAACCGTTTGCTGTGTGGATGCAAGGTGACCTTTGCTGTTTGGTGATCTGTGGACAGGGACAGTCCACAGAAAGTTTTCAAAACGTTTACAGCGGCATGTCAATCGTAAAATTAGGGTGTTTCATTAAGTCCCATTGCACTTATTCATATAACCAAATGTGGAAGGTTCATAATGAGGATACTCCAGGTTTTGGGTTTCTCCTGTCGTGACCCCCGGGTGGAGGCTGCCCACTGGGAGATAAATGGGTGAGGAGGATCAGCGCAATAATCTTTTGTTTGAAGTCACGAGACTGATGGCTGCTGATTGGCTTTTAATTGAGAGGCTCGGTGTTGCCTTCGAGGCGTCACTGTGATCTCTTGTTATGCAGAAGATACTGTACATTGATCCCTTCCGCGTGCTAAAAAAACACCAGGTGCTTTAACCAGACATGGGGACGACGCCGCTGTGCTCCACCCAAGATGCTTTGGAAGTCTGGTGCTGCAGGAGAACATGTGAAACCACTAAGTAAAAAACATGGGGAGATGAATGAGCCAAAAAATGCAGCTTGAGTCTTAAAGGTTCGAGACAAAGCTGTGATGGAATTAGGGAAGTTCCAATAATCGGTTATGTGTCACAGTGATGTTACTGCAGGCTAAACGGCTATTGATCTTTTTAAGATAGAAAAATGAGGGATTATCTGTTGAGTTTTTGCACCTCATTGCACCTGTTTTTACTAATTATTGGGCCACCAATATGTTGCATTAGGTTACAGGGATGTTACACAGTTTATAGACATATCTATAATAATTAAAGCCCTCAGTGACTCATCACTAATTCTAATTCAGTGTCCTGCCCAAGGGGAACAGAACAAAAAGTGTGTGTGCTGGGTGAGTGGGGTCCTTCATGATGCAGGAGGCCCTTTTCCTCCATCTGGAGGTTAGATGTTCGTGGTGGTGGGGAGACTGACTCCAACAGTCCTCTGTGCATCCTTCACGACCCTCTGCAGAGCAGCTTCCATGCCACACATCGATGCTGGAGCACAGCACGCTCTCCACCACACATCTGTAGAATGTGGTGAGGACTGAGCTCCCGAGTCCGGCTCTCCTCAGCCGTCTGAGGAAGTAGAGCCGCTGGTGTGCCTTTCTGACCA